>SNQJ01S0084866.1:68078-87361 GCA_010110895.2 Picea sitchensis
CACCAACTCCCTTAATGTTCCAACACCAACTGGATGGAAGCACCAACTTCCAGTTACACAGGCTCCAACCTGTATAACAGAGAACACTTGTTCTCCCTTGCACCAACCTGCCACCCTGGTTTCTCTGGCTGCAACCAGATGGAAGCTACAACATCCTGTGTTTAAGCTCCCACTTGAACCTCTGAGGACAACAGTACTCCCTAGCACCTCCCAACCTCCCTAGAATATGAATGAATAAATAATCAGACAACTACACAGATAAATCAATTCTTACCAATCTTTCTTTGTTCTATAAATCTGGTCTTCTTCTAACTGTTCTGCAATTTTTCTCTTCCTTTGTTTGTTCAGCAGGTCTTCTCTGCTTCAACTTTTTCTATCATTCTGCTCTGCTTCAACTTGTTCTGTTATTCTTCTCTGCTTCAACTTGTTCTATTATTTTGCTATGCTTCAAGTTTTTCTCATCATTTGTTACTTGTCTCTGAGTTTTATCTCACACCGTGCATATTCTCAATCTCACACTACGCATCCTATGATTTTCCCTTTCTTACAGTTTCATTCATTTTCCTATAGAACAATCAACCCAACACAATTTGTCTCATTTTCTTTTTATACACACACCCACGGCGGTTCCACTTCGCATCTCATTAGGCAAAAGAAAGACAATTGTCCGAGAAACTAAAACGCCAATTGATCGGCAATCATGAGTCTGTTTCGCTAACAGATTCGTAACTGAGGAGTTAACTGTGAGAGAGAACAGTAACCCTCCGATCAACACTTGATCTGACGGTTCAGATCATTTCACGATTTCGACATTCTTGATGTTCAGTGTTCTTGTCACTTCAAAGTCCTGATCCACGAAACTCTGGAATGGAGTCGGATCAACGGTCCAGATCACATATTGATCTGATGGTTGCGATTAAGTCGTGATTTAGCATATCACGATATCGAAATTCCTGTGGTTAATATTCTTTGACATCTCCAACACTCGATCCGCGAAACTCCGAAATGGAGTTGGATCAACGGTCCAAATCACATCTTGATCTGACGGTTGTGATTAAGTCGTGATTTCACATATCGCGATATCGAAATTCCTGTGGTTGATATTCTTTGACATCTCCAACACTCGATCCGCGAAACTCCGACATGGATTGGAATCAATGGTCCAGATTCAAAATTTGACCTGACGGCTTAGATTAAGTCGTGATTTAGCATATCGTGATTTTGGGATTCCTGTGGTTGATATTCCTTGACACCTCCAACTCTCGATCTGCGAAACTTCGAAATGGACTGGGATCAATGGTCCAGATCAAACCTTGATCTGACGGCTCAGATTAAGTCACAATTTCGCATATCGCGATTTCGAGATTCCCGTGGTTTATATTACTTGACATCTCCAACTCTCGATCTATGAAACTCTGAAATGGACTGGGATCAACGGTCCAGATTCAACCTTGATTTGACGGCTCAGATTAAATCACGATTTCAAGAGGTTAGGGAACCCTATTCCTTTAACTCTCTAGTCAGTGAAATGACGATCTATCCCCACGTTTCCTACCCGTAAATGGACGGTCCTCCTTCTTTCAGAATTTTGTAAGCCTGCTTCTCTTTGTACTTTAAAGAACATGTAGGTTCTCCTTGATCCAACGATGGTCGGATCTTGTGCTTGGATCTAACGTCTAAGATATGTCCTCCTCTTCAGCGCGCTCTTCTTGTCTACATTCAGATCTGACAGCCCTCGTTCTTTCAGGAATTTTGAATGGGATCCAACAATCATAAATGCTTCTCAAACTTTACGGGCCTTCATCATGCCTGATCAACGATTTAGATCAATCCTCGATTTAGATTGCGTTGCTGGTCTTCCTGAATTTATCTTCTGTTTTCCTTTCTGTTACAAACTTCCTGTACTCATGCCATCTTCATTGTTGTACTTGCTATCAATGACAAGAATTTGCGTTGCTGGTCTTCCTAAACTTATCGTCTATTTTCCTTTCTGTTACAAACTTCCTGTACTCATGCCATCTTCATTGTTGTACTTTCCATCAATGACAAGAATTTGCGTTGCTAGTCTTCCTAAACTTATCTTCTATTTGCCTGTCTATTACAAACTTCCTGTACTCATGCCATCTTAATTGTTGTACTTGCTATCAATGACAAGCATTCGCTGTCTGTTAAATATTTTCCAACACACTCGTGAGTGGTGTAGAACCCTCCCTATTGCTAGCATTCATTCATTGAAATATTTTCATAATGCATTCAATGGTTATTGCAAACAAAGGTATTATGTTGATCTGATTTATGAGGAATGTTGTATAGAATTTGATCTTTTAAATAAAAGATCTGCCAATTTTAAAGATCAGGGTGCTAGTAGTGAAGGAATTGTTGAAGGAATATTTGTTCCTCATGTTTCTCAACCAGTTTCTAGTGTTTTTCAAAGTGATATACTTTTTCAGGAAATTGGAATAGAAAAAAATAATAAGACAAATGAAATTGGCAGTAGTCATTAAACTGGTAATATACAGAGACAATCCAAACTTCAGCTGGAACAAAATGTAGAAATATTTTTCCTTGATTCAATGGTAGCTAATTTGGAGGATTTTATCAGCCTGAGTTATGCACCTTTTATCTCATAATAAAAGGATAGAAAAATACTTAATGTAACAGATTTTTCACATGAGTTGTCCCAACTAGAATTTCACCATGAGCTCCAAGATACAATAGTTTTTTTAATGGATACAGTTTTTCAGAAGGCCCCTTATGTTGAAGCTTTGGATTTTATAAGAATTTGCGATTGTAAGTATGAACTATTGATGATTTTTTTGTTGCAAAGGTTATATTATTTGTTTGCTTTCATTTGCAATATACAAGAAACTTGTTTTACTAGCCAAATGGTTGCATGGATTCAGTAGAAATCTGATTATACTTAAGCAAAGAAGCTCACCTGGATAGACTAATGTAGGAATGTATATAAATAATCTTTCTATGCAAGTGTTTGGTTTTCATTCAATGTTTTTCAATTTTCAATAAATGATCAGAGGTGCTCTCAAGGCATAGACAGAGTACAGATTGCAGAGATGGAATGGATAAGGCACTGGAACTGCATGTTCTTGGAGCCGCACAGGGAGGTCTCCATCCCCCATGGAGCTAGATGTTAGCACATAGAATTTTATTCCAATAGTCTCCTTGAAGTGCGCCATTGATTTTGAATTTCACATTGCGAACTAGTTGAAGAGGAGATTTGGAGGTTCAACTACTTGTAGACACCCTCAAGAAATTTCAAAGATACCAACATCAAACTCAGGATCATTAGGTACTCCATGAGGGTTTTCATCCTGTTTCAAGGTTGAAAAAGTGGTTTTTGGTTTTGTTTTCTTTTGGCGTTGTGAATTGGCGCTGCGACCTAACGGACAGGGGCACTGCAAACTCATTTCTTGTAGCAGCGACTTCTAAAAATTTGATCATAAATCCAAAACGGTGATGTGGATTTTTCTAAAATTTATTTTGGAGGAGGATGATAATGGCATTGACTTGCTGACCAAATTTCATCCTAACCCAATTTTTAATTAGATATATATAATTAAAACACTAGTGCACTGCAAACTGGCACTACAAACTCTTTGTTTTGCATAGTTGTTGGATATTCACCTTGTTTGGAGGTTTCCACTTGTCAAGGAAGGTTCAAGTGGTATCCTAGGAGTTATTTGTACATGAGGGACATGTGTTCCATCCCCATATCAATTAGGATGACCTATTTCAAAAGGAATTTATCATCATAGACAAAATCCCAAAAAAATAGGAATTTGTTAGGATTTTGTTGGAATCTTTTGTAATAAGACTCCTAAATGGAGGAGGATCTTATTTAAATCCTTGGTTTCTACCTCCTTATGGTAGATAGAGATTATTCACTATAAATGAAAGGGTTTTTGATGAGAAAAGGGTTGGATTCATGATCCAAGAGAAGGGGTTTTTTGCAAGAAGAAATCTGTGTGTATGGATGTAAGACTGAGGGCATGTTATTGTTAATACATTTCTGCCATTGAAGATTCATGAGATTTGTCTTATCAACATGTTTCATTTGTATTTATTTCTCCTTCATCTCACTTGAATAAAATTGCAGACTATGAAGATCATGGTTGTTTGTGATTAGGAGATTCATGAGCTGCAAAGGATTTGCAGTGATTCCTTGTTAATTATTGTTTTGTTCAAGTTTTCTTCAGTCCATTGGACAGAGAGGATCTATGTTTTGTGAACATTATGATTTATGTATTTTCCTCTCCATTCTTCTACCTAATAGAATATAATATTTTTCTAATGTGAAACTCAAATTCCTTCAATCTGTAGGGTGTTATGACTCCATTCCCAATGGAATGCCTTTGCAGACATTTTCTTTCCCTTTTTCTTTATATTTATTACTGATCCACCAATCATAAACTTGATTTTATTATTTACATTATGATGGGCACTAGGCTTGCACCTATAGCATTCTAGGTGTGACCTCTAGTGCTAACAAGACCCATGTGGAGCTTGGTGACAATTTCAAGTATGTTGTGAAGGGGGGTGGAACTATATTGATTCAACTTGAGTAAGGAGGTTTGTTACAGGCCCAAGATGTGCTTTATGTACCAAAATTGAAGAAGAATTTAATGTTATTCTTAGTTTTGGAGGACAAGGGTTTTATCATCATGATCAAGAAATGGAAAGTACTCATATGTCCAAAGGAAGATAACCCTAACACAACATTGAGCATTGGGATTAGAGAGGGAAAGATATACCTGTTGCAGGGAAATCTCATTCATGGGTCCAAGGGGATATTCGATCTTATCCATTCATATGTGAATAGATCGATGATAGTGGCATAGGATGAGGATCAAAAGGATCTGAAGGGAGAATAGAGTTCATAGATTTCCAATTCAGGGAGCCATCCTTCACGTGGGGAGGAGGAGTTATCCCCTTCCAGTTCTGTCAAAATACCCAGTTGGTTTGAACTAACATTGAGGGATGCTCAAAGAAAGTTGAGACTCTTGGGAGCACATTTAAGGAGAGAATTCCTTCAAATAAGTTTCCAAACTATATGGCACTAATGATTAGCATCATTGATTTTGTGTCTTCCAGTGTTCAGGAAGTAGCGGGCCAACAAGTTTGAATGGATGCCATGGTGCAAGATTATGTGCAGGATATTATTCCAAGACTGGAGGGACAACCAATTCTAGGTGGCTCTTCCAGAAGTACCTTCCTTGATAGGAGAGAGTGTTTATGTTTGTAGGATCGAATAGGTAATTTCGCACAGGTCTAAGTGTCTGGACGTGTGGATGTCATCCAAGGCCTTCTAACTTAGTAATTTACTTTAATTAAAGGAATTATTAAAGTTATTTTATTAATTAATTGAGTTTAACTTAATGAAATGATAAAGTTATTAGAATTAGTGAATTAAATTAATCTTAGCCCTCAATATTAAGTGAGGTGAGCTTTAATCTCAACCGTTAATCACTTTGGAGATTAGGGTTATTTTATAGTTCAATATTATAAAATAAAGGTTAGGATGAAGAAGGAGAAACTTCATATGATGATCACATCATAGAGAGAGAGAGAAAAGAAGAAATTTTTCTGAAGGAGATCTCGGATAGGTGAAGAAGGAATTTCATCTAGAAATTAGTTTAGGGTAGAGGAGAAGAGAGAATAGGGGAAGTCGCGGGAGGATCTAGCATATCAGAGTTGCAACAGAAAGGAATATATATACGCATCGAGCAGGTCACTCAGGGTGCATATGTACGAGGTATACAGTGTAGGAAAGAGCATACATATGAGGGATTCAGTAAGCCAGGGAACCCACATAGATTTGAGAAATTCAGATGTATGGGGTTGTACAATTGTAGAGGATTTTGTAGGGATTACAGGTGTTGTCTGTTGTTTTTAGTATTTCTTAGTAGGCCATTTTCCTGTTAAGGGATCCCTTGTAATATTTAATATTATTCTAATGATAACTTAATTTGAAGGGAAAAAATATTTGGTTGTTTGGAATTGGTTTCTTTGCTTCCGCTAATTATTTCCATTGATTATTCTAGAAAGCGTATTGTTTTTGTGAGTTGAATATTTTATTTACAACAACAATATCACTAGAAAACAATTTATATAAGTACTGGGATTAGAAAATTGGCATATGCTTGGGTGGAATTTTTACAACGTTGTCAATAATAGAGAGTGTGTTGAGAAGAAAACAACATGTTTCTCCTTTGGGTTGAATCTTTTAAGGAACAAAATCTTGTGAATGGGAAGGTGTGATCTAAAATGGATTTGAATTAATCTCTCTCATAAAATTTGTAAAAAATGAGTCCTTTTAAAAGTTTGAATTCAATATCAAATTGAAGACAAAAGGCCAAAATCCATAAAGGGTGAAATGAATAACTTGATGGTTGAAATTCCAAAGGTAACATTGTAATAAATAATGATTTCTTGATGCAAAGATAACCAAAGGGATATGGGAAAGAAATAAGCTTGGGAAGAAGAAGAGCGATAGTACAAGAATGAGGAATGAAACAATCCACTCAAATATTGAAGCATGGAGGGGATTATGAGCCTGCCCATGAAGAGAGAATATAATATCTATGATAGATCAATATGTGAAATGCTACCATTGTGAAATAATGCACAAAATATCTGTCAAAAGTTCATAAATTACCCTTTGTAACAATTCTTGAGCATAATTGGAACCCATCTTTATTGGTTTTTCCATTTTTGTTTCAAGGGTAAATTCCATTGTTTATGTTGTTTGATTAAGATAGATAAATTTGTGAAATGATACCAATGAGTAATAATACACTAAATCTCAGTTAAAAGTGTATAACTCACCCTTTGTAATAATTCTTTAGCGTAATTGGAACCCATCTTTGTTGGTTTTTCCATTTGGGTTTCAAGGGTAAATTCCATTGTTTATGGTGTGCGATCAAGTTCTTCGCATGCTAATTTAGTATGTTGGTAATTACTCTTAACATATTAATCAATTCTATATTATCTTGATTTGCACCTAACAATGTTTCTCCTCATTCTTAAACTCGTTGGAGGTTTACTGACACATATTGACCCTATGATTCAATTTTATCTTCGATCAAATAGTTGGTAAAACCCATAGCCCAATTGACCTCTTGTTGATCACTTGCATGGGAAATACATGGTGCATTATTTAAATTACCATGTAAATGCACATGCAACCATGTCATTATTTGTATTAATTGTGGATTTTTGTATATTTCCTTTGTGATGCATTCCTATAACCATACATTTTACCTCCTATAACCATTTATTTTCTCTGTTCAAACCTAAAACAATAATACAAAACATTTCCCATATGTGTGTGTGTGTGGACACTATGTTGTTTTGGTACATGCAATACAACCATTCCCTTTGATGTATTCATTCAATAATCATAAAATTGAATTGACTTCCCACAACCTCATGAATGGCCTTTCAGTATGAATAAATATTATATTCCCTCTAGTAATGATGGTTGGCAATATCTTACATGCTTAATTAAATTTTGATTACGGAATATTGATGTATGATTAACTAATTTCTTTAAGATATATGATGTGAGAAAGTATGTGATTGTGCATTTAAAATGAACATAGAGTGAAAGTTATTTTGGCATAATGAAGTATCATATTTTGTTGCTAATAAACATCAAAGTTCTCTTGGATTCAACTAGAAGGTATATCGAGACCATGATCAGAGTATTGCAATAGGTAATGCTTTGATATCATTGAGCTTCTAGCCACCCTATTTGTTTACATATAAATTCATAACATTTGTTCAATCGTATATGTGCTCTAAATGAAGTTTTGGGTTTAAAAGTTTCATTATAGTAGAGTGGGATATTTGATTTGAATCATATAGAGACAATGGAATTTCTCCTTATTGGGCATTTATCTTGAAAATACAAAGGAAACAAATAGAGCATTGAAACCAAAACTACAATAGATCTCATTCATGGATGTTGAAGGATAGCAAGAAGAGAGGCATGATCTGAATGTATTTGTTTATCATAGATAATCAATCAATTATTAAAAAAAAACACTTCAATGTAGATAAATTATATTAAAGGTGAGTTTCAGCTTCATCGTACAATGTTTGAACACAATCCATAGTTTCAAAAAAAGAAAAATATTTAAGGGTTCTATCAAAGACCCACCTTGCTTTACAATCTTTTCTGAAAAGCTATATATTTTGGTGTTGGAGATCCTAATAAATGGTTATATTAAATATATTGTGTATAAAACATAAAAAAATGTAGGATAATTATTTAGACATCTTGCATTTTTTCTTTAGCATCCATGAACTCCTCAACTTGATGGACTATGTCCTTTTCCATCGCTTCTTCTTTGAGATATACCATAGAGGTTTTAGGACTTCTTATTTTTTAGGGATTACTTGAGAAAACATTATGTGTTTAAAGGTCAATATCTATATTTGGGCATTCTACATTGTAATTTTTAACTCTAGATCTTAATTTTTTGCCTTTATTTATCCACATTTGAGAAGAGATATTGCATCCTAAAGGTTTTATTTTTTCCAATGCAACATCCTCACTACCCTTATGAATTCTACCAAATCATTGGTTCAGATACACATGGCTTCTTGTACCCTTCCATACCAACTATTTGATGTCCTCCTCCTATTGGCTAAATCCACGAGTAGGTCTCAATCCTATCCTCCTCAGAATGGTGAAACCCATAGTCCTGAACCCAAATTATCCCATCATCAAAGTGTCAAAGTATTCCCAATTCCATTAACCCAAGCATGAGAGTGTAATAATTTTGTACAAGTGGGTGGCAAGTTTTCTTGTTCCATAATTCATGAATTAAGTTCAATTTCCACTTGTCTTTGCTCCTCAAGTGGATAATTATCCATAAGTTGCTAATTGTCATATTCATGAGAGATGATTACTTATTGGAGCCCTCACCATTTTTATTTAACTTTCCTTGACCCACTATTGTCCCTTAATTTTCCATCATGTATGCCTATGAGTTCTATGTGTAGAGGATGTGATAAAATTCTATCATATCAAATTTCCTAGCTAATCTTTGGGTAAGTGTAAGAACTTCATGGCCAAAAAAGTGGCAAACCATGCAGTAGGATCGCACACTCAAAAGAATGCATGCACATTCTTAGGAACGCACATGCTTTCTTAAATCCTTAGATTTGGAGGCGACCAAACCTCCACGATGCAAGCCACGTAGGTTTAGTGGAAAGAACTTAGGTGCATTCTTAAGAACGTGTGTGCATTCTTCGTAATGTGTACGCATTCCTACTGACAGTTTTTTAAAAGAGGCCGCGAGCGTGATTTGTGGTCATTGTGCAGAAATCGTGCTCGTGTTTCTACTTTTATTGAGCAAATTGAGGAGCTAGAGAGGATCTAGAGAGGGAGGATCTTAGCCAGGTATGTTTAATTTATCATATTTTAACTCAATTTAGTCATTTCCAATTTATTTTTTTCTTCCAAGAATCAGAATTAAAAAAAATAAAATGTAATTTTGTATTTTAATTAAAAAACCAACCTAATTTATATGCCATGAATTTTAAATTGCAGCATGTATAATATAATGGAACCCTGATACAATGTAAACCACTCACAAGAAGACCAATAACATCAAAACCCCAAACCACCAGAAACACCCAATGTAAACACTCAAATTAAAGAGGGGTTGGCTATATTAAGAACCCTTGAGGAACAATTAAGAGACACTAGATATCCTAGTAGAGTCTCCTTGGCCACTTCTTTGGACATCATTGTGAATTCCATTGCTAGTGCCCAAGGTAAATTGACCTCTATATTTTATTATAGGGCAAGAATGTATGAGTACTACAACATTGGTTTGGATAGAAACCAAATGAAAGAGATGTGCATTTCCAAAACACAAATATTGTCTATTTTTAGGGATCCTAGAACTGGACAAGAACTACCATTGTACAAGAAACGCATATCCATTGACTGGTGCATCCATCACAAAATTAGTCAAAATTGGATGTATAGGTGGTATATGGTTTTTGATAAACCACCCTGCAATAACAGGGAGGTGCAATTATATTTTATGACAAAATTATGGGATGTGTTTATTATGGGTAAGCATGTCAACTACTTTGACATTGGAGAATTCCAAGGGGTGGGTCTAGGGTCCGTAGAGGAATGAGGTGCTTCCTCGAGAAAGAGAAGAAATATTGATTTCCATGATTCTCCTGAGGGCGACAGTGGTCAATTATTGACCAACTACTGTCATTTTGTATCTAGGCCATGATATGGATGTTTTTTCTAGGGAACTTGTTGTCACTTTGTATATTGGCCACAAGTTGCCATTTTGTAAAAAATGAACAGTTTAGACAATGTTGAATATATATATATATATTCAACATNTCATGGCATGTTTTTTATGGGTCTCATTATTTCTGCTTGATGAATGTATGAATTTCATGTGTATTAATCCCTTGATTTTTTTCTAAAGTGATTATAAATACTTGCATTACGCATTAAAAATATCTTATGGTGGAAAATATTTCTAAGT
This sequence comes from Picea sitchensis, assembly GCA_010110895.2. Classification (NCBI taxonomy): domain Eukaryota; kingdom Viridiplantae; phylum Streptophyta; class Pinopsida; order Pinales; family Pinaceae; genus Picea; species Picea sitchensis. The sequence goes on from SNQJ01S0084866.1 coordinate 78,626, forward strand.
GATAAATACATAACCAATTAATGTTTCTCAAGTAGAATTGCTTGCTAATCAACCATGTATCTCTACATCATCGATAGATCATTCCTTCTGAATTATTTGCATGAATGTTGTGGATATCCATATTATAACTCACAACCAATAATGCATGGACTACCTGTTGGATTATCTCCATCGAAATCCAATGAAAATCCACACTCAAATAGTGGTCAATTGAAAATATCGTTACCTAAAAAATGGCATATTACAATAATTTATTATAGAAAAAAAAGTTCTCATTTATCTTCTACATAATTTGAAATCACTTAACAATCTCAACTCAATGTTATGTCAAATTAACCTCCATAAATGGTACTATAGTTACTCAATTACAAATATGACATAAGCTAAAATTCAATTATGAAAGTACACAACATTTGGATAACCCAAACAATCTGTATATATTTAGAATATGAAGTACATGCACCTACCAATATCTTATCAGGGGTTGTTAGAAGTTGGGATATTCAAATCCTAGCAATGGAAACCATAACATAACATTAGCCAATATCTCACTCCATTAGAGATAATCAACAATGTAGCATACACAATGGTAAGTCTTTTTTGGAATCTACATTTGTATCCCACACTTGTACAAGATCAACTCCCTCTATCTTCTCGATAACAAGCACATTAGGTAGCACTAGGATTTTAAAATGGCACAAAACCCTAACTTCTTCTATTACCAGAGATACATGATAAAAGTATTTATTTCCTCCTATAGGTATAATTCCTAGTATTCCTAGTCTCCTTAGGACAAAACCTTAACCCTAGTATTCCCTTTACATTCCTTTGAGAAGCCTAGTTGTTAGTTTCTTAGTTGATTCAATCCATAATTTGACCAAGTTTTAGGGAAGACACATTATTCCCCTTTTTCTGTGCACGACATATATAAAATCATTTCATTTATGTGTAATCCTTCATAAATTCCAAAATGACTAGTCAATGACTCATTAATGCACTCATGTTTCTTTATCTTGTGTAGTGGGTATATGCAAATGTTGTTAAACCCATCAATTATTAATAACATGTATTTAGTCTTCCATGATTTCCACTATACTTATTGATTTTGATCAATAGAATGAGAGAGTTCACATGGAAACTTTATCTTAGAATGGGAATCATTTTCCACCTACAAATAAAGGTTTTGAGGTTGCATTTCTTGACACACCATAGAAAGTAATTCTATGCTACATAAATTCCTCCAGGGAAACTTGAAACCATTATTCTTTTCCCTTCACCATATATGAGAGTTTATTGCACACTCCTACCCAATTTTTGGGTTAGAGCACACAAGGAGAAAAAGGACCCTATGAAACCCAATCCCACAAACATGTTGATGCCATGCCCTGTCATGCCATTGTCATTCCTTTCCAATTCATTCCATCGCATGCCATTGCCATGTCATTTCTATTTCCATGCCATTTCCATGTCTTTCCATGCCATGCCATGCCATTTCCATGCCTTGTCATGCCATTCCATTTCCATGACATTTCCATGCCTTGCCAAGCCATTCCATTTCCATTCCTTTCCATTTACATTCCATGCCATTTTCGTGCCATTGTCAAGCCATCACATGCCATGCCATTTTCGTGTCATTGCCAAGCCATCACATTCCATTCCATGTCATTGTCATTCCATGCCTTTCCATGCAATTTCCATCCCTTTCCATGGCATGTCATTGCCATGCATTTCCAATCCATGCCATGGTATGCCATTTTCATTTCCATGCCATGGATTGTCATTTCCATTTCCATGCCATTGTCAAGTATCTTCTCATGTCTTGTCATGTAGTTTCCCATTTTAACCTATATAGAAATAAATATAACATTCCATAAAATTATTCAAGGAAAAATTCAAATCAAAATGTGCATTGCAATGAAACAAGAATAACAAAAAAAGAAACATTGCCATGCCATTGTCGTGTCGTGCCATTTCCATTCTTCGCAATTAAACCCTTGGAATACACATTGACACCTTTTATTACATTTATGTCATAATTTTCAGTCCTCTAGGGCTTGATGTCTTGAATATTGTATGGTTTCCATGTGTCATCTTGTATTTTAGCAAGAATTTTTTATCTAAACCCTAGTTTAAGCTTGCATTTTCATCCCCCTTTCAAATAAGTATCACTTGTTTTAATGGATGTTATATTTGTCCTTGTATTTCCTTTCCTTGGCTTGCGTTTCCATGCCATGTGATGCCATGCCTTTCCTTTTCATGTCCTTCCATGACATGCCTTGCATTACCTTTCCTTTCCTTTCCTTTTCATGCCATTTCCATGACTTGCCATGCCATTTCCATACCATTGCCATGCTTTTACATTTCCATGTCATTTCCATTCCTTTCCATGCCATGCCATTGTCGTTCCATTTCCAATCCATGCCATTTCCATGTCATTTCCATGCCTTTCCATGTCATTTCCATGCCTTTCCATGCCATGATATTTCCATGCCTTGCCAAGCCATGCATGGTATGCCTTTCCTTGCCTTGCCATGGTGTGCCTTGCATTTCCTTGCCATGGTATGCCTTGCCTTTACTTGCCATGGTATAGTATGCCTTGCCTTGCCATGGTATGGTATGGTATGGTATGGTATTCCTTGCCTTGCCATGGTATGGTATGGTATGCCTTGCCTTTCCTTGCATGGTATGGTATGTTATGGTATCATTGGCATGGTATGGTATGGTATGGTATCCTTGGCATGGTATGGTATGGTATCCTAGCATTTAAAACAAGTTAGTTAAACAAATTTGAACTTAAACCTCACATGGTATGGTATGGTATGGTATGGTATTCCTCTACCTTGGCTTTCCTTTCCATGGTATGGTATACCTTTACTTGCCATGGTATGGTATGATATGGTATGAATTTTATTTCCTTGTATTTCCATGGTATCATGAAATTCAAGATGGCCCATGACATCCCTAAAATATTGTAGACATCAATCCCTAAAGGGATAAAAAATATGAAAAAAATGTAATAAAAGGTGTAATGTATGGTATGGTATGTTATGGTATCCTTGACATGGTATGGTATGCAAGTGAAGGAAAGGGAAGTGAAGGCATACTTGGACTTGTCATTCCATGCCATCGATTGCATTGTCCTTCCTTGCCTTCCATGGCCTTGCCTTCCATGGCCTTGCCTTGCCATACCTTGACATGTCTTTCTGTGCATTGCATGGCATGGTATTCCTTGACTTGCAATGGCCTTGCATGGTATGGTATGGTATGGTATGGTATGGTATGCCTTTCCTTGGCTTGCCTTTCCATGGTATGGTATGGTATGGTATGGTATGGTATGCCTTTACTTGGCTTGCCTTTCCATGGTATGGTATGGTATGGTATGGCATGCCTTGCCTTTCCATGGCCTTGCATGGTATTTTATGGTATAGTATGGTATGCCTTGTCTTTCCTTTCCTTGCCATGGTATGGTATGGTATGGTATGGTATGCCTTGGTATGATATGGTATGCTATGTTATGCTATGTCTTTCCTTTCCATGGTATGGTATGGTATTCCTTGCCTTGTCTTGGTATGGTATGGTATGGTATGCCTTTCCATGCCATGCCTTTCCTTTTCCATACCTTTCCTTTTTCATGCCTTGCCTTTCCATTTTCATACCATGCCTTGACATGCCATTCCTTTCCATATCATGCCATGCCTTTCCATCCCATTCCATGCCATGCCTTGCCTTTTCCATGCTATGCCTTTCCTTTTCCATGCCTTTCCTTGCCTTCACTTGCTATGAATGGTATGGTATGGTATGACATCTAGACATCAAGCCCTAAATGGATGAAAATTATGACAAAAATGTAATAAAAGGTGTAATGGTATGGTATGGTATGGTATTCCTTACCTTTCTTGGTATGGTATGGTATGGTATGGTATACCTTGCCATGCCATTCCTTTCCATGCCTTCCCTTTCCTTCACTTTCCATGTCTTGTCTTTCCATACCATTCCTTGCCATGAAATGCCTTTCCATACCATGTCATGCCTTTCCATTACATACTTTTCCATAGCATGCCTTGCCATCCCATGCCATGACATGCCATGGAATTTCTTTCCTTCAATTTCCTTTCCTTCATATATCTAAGGTATCATATATTTTTCAAACATGGATTATCATAATTAATAGGATTTACCTATACCAACATGTTATGTTTCCATACCAACAAGTCCCTGAATGGCTTGAGGAGGTGAGTTGCAACTCACAGTAAAACTCAAACTAGGACTCAGATTGGTGAACCGTCAGTTGCATTGGATCTATAGCACCGATTTTTAGCTATTCAGGCCCCTCCGTTGTCATTCCCTCCTCCGGAAAATCATTTTTTGGAGTATCTTCGGCACTAGGTTTTTTCTCAATGAGGCATAGTGCAATTTCTGAAGAGGAGGTCGATCTTCAAGAACATTATGTCGGACATTTGTGGGTAGTGTAGTTGTGTGGGCCTTGGCCAAATAGACTTTCAAGATCATACGAAACTCAGTTATGATTCTTGGTTTGAATTTTATGCCCCCGGACCAAATTGGCCACATGTCCCTGAATGGCTTGAGGAGGTGAGTTGCAACTCCTGATAAAACTCAAACTAGGACTCGGATGGGAGAAACATCAATTGCATTGGATCTAGAGCATTGGATTTCATCTAGTGGGTCCTTTCCATTGTCATTCCTTCCTCTATAAAATCGTTTGTTGGAGTATCTTTGGAACTATGGTTTTACTCAGTGATGCATAGTGCAATTTCTAAAGAGGAGGTCGATTTTCAAGAACACTTTGTCTGGAATTTATGGGTAGTGTAGTCGCATGGGCCTTGGCCAAATATACTTTTGGGAGCTTAAAAAACTATTTTATGCCACTTTGTTTGTATTTTATGCCCCCATACCAAATTAGGAACATGTCCCTGGATGGCTTGAGGAGGCGAGTTGCAAATCATGATAAAAATTAAAACAAGATTCAGATGGGGGAAAATTTAGTTTCATTGGATCTGGAGCACTAGGTTTCAACTATTGGGGCCCATCCATTTTCATTCCATCCCCTATAAAATCATTTGTTGGATTATCTCTGACACTATCGTTTTTCTCATTGAGGCATAGTGCAATTTCTGAAGAGGAGGTCGATTTTAAAGAACACTGTGTCGGGCATGTGTGGGTAGTTAGTCATGTGGGCCTTGGAAAAATAGACTTTCGAGAGCTTACAGAACTCGGTTATGCCACTGGATTTGGATTTTATGCCCCCAAACCAAATTGGCCACATGTCTCTAAATGGACTAAGGAGGAGAGTTGCAACTCACGATAAAAATCAAACTGAGACTCGAATGAGTGAACCATTAGTTGCATTGGATCCATAGCATTGGGTTTCTTCTAGTGGGGAAACTATGTTGTCATTCTGTCCTTGTAAAACTATTTGTTGGGGTATCTCTGGCACTAGGGTTTTTCTCAGTTCTTATTACATATGTTTGACAATTTAACACCTTGTTAGGCTAGACATGGCAAGGCAACTGAACGCAAGGCATGGCAGGGCAGTTATTCACCACACAGTGCTCAATATAGGCAGGGACGATGAACCCCTATTCTGGAACTCTTGACCTCCCTGTTGTGGAGTTAACAATATTACAGTTCTTTCCCCTTTAATCACTAACGGATCAACTATGAGAGGAGAGTGAACATGGGATTGACTAGTTTTTGAAACATTTGACTGTCCAAGAAGAGATTGCACCACAGGAACTTCTTCACCACAATGTTGTACACCGGTTGCTTCTCTAATTTCATCCATTATATAATCAACTCCAAGAAAATCCTCCAGCATTTGTTCATCCACAACAAGTTATCTTGATGAGATACTGGATGGATTTCTCTATAATTAACTCTTGCACTTTTCTTTTGGTGATGGAGAAGAAACTTCGTTATGCTGCTCGGTTTGGATTTTATTCCCCCAGACCAAATTGGCCACATGTCCCTGACTGGATTGAGGAGGAGAGTTTCAAATCACGATAAAAATCAAACCGGGACTCGGATGAGCGAACCATTAGTTTCATTGGATCCAAAGCACCAGGTTTCTGCTAGTGGGGAACCTATGTTGTCATTCTTTCCTTCGGAAAACTGCTTGTTGGATTATCTTCGACACTAGGGTTTTTATTAGTTCTTATTACATATGTTTGAAAATTTAACACCTTGTTAGGCTAGACATGGAAAGGCAAGTTAAGGCAAGGCATGGCATGGCATGGAAATTATTCACCACACAATGCTCAATCTAGGTAGGGACGATGAACCACTATTCTGGAACTCTTGACCTCCCTACTGTGGAGTTAAAAATATTGCAGTTCTTTCCCCTTAAATCACTGACGGATCAACTTTGGGAGGAGAGTGGACATGGGATTGACTAGTTTATGGAACATTTGATTGTCCAAGAAGATATTTCACCACTTGAACTTCTTCACCACAATGTTGTACACCGATTGCTTTTCTAATTTCATCCATTGTATAATCAACTCCAAGCAAATCCTCCATCATATTTCATCCACAACAAGTTGTCTTGATGAGATACTATATGTATTTCTCTATAATGAACTCTTACACTTTTCTTCTGGTGATGGAGGAGAAACAATAACAACATCTATTATGAAATAAATTGTATTTCCCTCTTCTGAAAGCCTATGCTTTGACATACATAATTTTTCTTTTTCTCTTTCTTCTTCTACATTTTCGATCGGTTTCTTTTTTCTCAAGGACTTTCTTTCTCGAATCCGGTGGTTCCCCATGGTTAAAGATAAAAATTGGTTTCCAAACACCCACCAAAAAATTGACTTTGCATTATAAGGCACAACCAAGTGGAGAAGTTTGTTTTTGTATTACAAAATAAGACACATCTAATAATTCCAATTCCAATTTCACTTGGGCAAATTTGTCTTCCAATTCCAATAAGACACAAGAAGATACAAACAACAATTCCATTTTCACTTGGACAAATTTGTCTTCTAATTCCAAGAAGACACAAGAATATACAAAAAAGAATTCCAATTTCACTTGGACAAATTTGTCTTCCAATTCCAAGTAGACACAAGAAGATACAAACAACAATTCCAATTACACTTGGACAAATTTGTTTTCCAATTCCAAGAAGACACAAGAAGATACAAACAAAAATTCCAATTACACTTGACAAATTTGTCTTCAAAATTTTCCTACAATGGTCCGGAAATAGCACAAAAAGTCTCTATGAATCTAACAAGAACACTAAAATAAGTAAAACTAGTCTTTGCAGGATATTTTTGTCTAAATATGTTGTGGATTTTTTTCGGCCATAATATAGATGAGGAGGGGTGTTCTTGGCACAAAACAATGCCTAGCAGGAACGCACACGCATTCCTAGAACGTGTGGGAACTAAAGAACATGTGTGTTCCTCCTAAGCATAAATGACCAACAACTACAACTTAGTCAAGTCACAGGAGCGTGTGTGTGCTCTTAATGCAATGGATATAACATTTATTATGGACCAAAGATCTTTGTGAATAAATATGTATAGGGGTATGGGGAAAACTAAGGCCTAAGGGGTTATGATTGAAAGTGTTTTCAAGGATAGAGAAATGGTTAAAGCACCAAGATGTGGGTGATGTGGTTGCAAGGGTTGTACATAAGGTATATGCATATTTCACTCTGGTCTTGAGTGTAGAGGGGGTTAAGAGTTGAGTATAAGTTATGCCTAGGATTATATGAATCTAGTGGGGTCTATGTCATGGTCTATGTAAGGCTCTAGGTCATCGTCTAAATATAGAGATAGCTCTATGTCATGGTCTAGGTCATGGTATACGTCAAGCTCTAGGTCATCATCTAAATCTATCTCTAGCTCTATGTGGTGCTCTAGGCCATGGTCTATGTCTATGTCATGATCTACATCATGGTCATCGTATAGGTCTAGGTCATGCTCCAGGTCTTTCCATGTATAGGTATTGTTATGTCTAGGTTTAGGTCTAAGTCAAGGCCATTTCTTTCCTTGTGATGTAGGGAGGAGGGCTACAGAGAGAGGAAGAAAGAGAGTGTGAGAAGGAGAGAGGGGAATAAAAAGAGATCGAGGGACAAGTAGACAGAGAGGGAGGGGGTAGAGATGAGAGAGTGAGAGTATGGGGGGTCTACGTCATGTTCTATGTCAAGCTCTAGCTCATTGTCTAAATACAGATCTAACTCTATGTCGTGGTCTAGATCATGGTCTACGTCAAGCTCTAGGTCATCGTCTAAATATATCTATCACTCTATGTTGTGGTCTAGGTCATGGTCTAGGTCTATTTCATGGTCTATGTCATGGTCATCGTATAGGTATAAATCATGCTTCGGTTCTTACCATGTCTAGGTATTGTTATGTCTAGGTTTAGGTCTAGGTCTTGGCATGTCTTGGTCAAGGCCATTTCTTGACATGTATAAGTAATCCATTGGGAGAAGAATAAAAATTTAACACTCAACTTATAGGAGAGGATACATTTATCCATTGCACATATCATTTATTCATTGTAAGACATGCCTCACATTTAGATGGACAGAGAGAGAGGGAGGTACAACTAGAGGCAAAGAGAAGGAGGCGGGGAGGGAGAAAGAAATAGAGGGAAAGAGAGAGTGAGAGTTATACTAACAACAAGGAGAGAGAGAACAAGGTGGTAGATGTGGGTGGGAGGGAGAGAGATAGAGGGAGGAGGGGGTAGAGAGAGAATGTGTGT
>SNQJ01S0084867.1:0-15713 GCA_010110895.2 Picea sitchensis
GATCCTTCTAGAAGCGGAAGCTTCTATTAGGTCTTCTTACATCCGCCTTATTCTATTTTATTGAAAGGTCTTATTAATATTGACCTTTATTACATCCGAATACATTGATCTACCTATGTGCGGGTTAGGACCTTAACAGGGTCATATCGATGGAATGCTTTACCTGATAGTGAAAAGGTACCCTAGTATGTGAGGATAAGATGTCTCTGTACTCTTCGAAGACCTTATCCACTTTCTTCTACTGCATGGAGATGTTGACTATGAAGGCCATGGATGTGGTTGCAATATTTTTCTCACTCTTAGAGCGAATCAAGAAGAAGAAAAAATTCTTGGTATGAGAGATGACCTTCCTTCATTTCTTTGCAGAGATCAAGGAAATGGAACAAGGTGGGACTACCTCGGGTATCCTATACAATTTCCTATCCCAAGTAATAATAACACTATGAAGCCTAGACTCATATAGACCATGATGTTTCCATAAATAAGGTTATCCCAAAAGAACATCACAAAATTGAAGGGGCGCAACATCACACAATACCTCATATTTGAAGGGCTTGATGTTGTAGGACAAATGACACGGTTGGCTAATGTGAAGATTGATTCCTTGGTAGATCCATCCGATGGTGTAGGGTTGTCAGTGTGGCATTGTCGGCAGGGCCAACTGGTTCAATACCTCCATTGAGATGACATTCTTCTGGCTACTGCTATCAATGATGAAGTGAAACAACATTCCTTTCACCCACATATGTGAATGAAAGAGGCAATCCCCTTCCTCTAGCTCATCAGGTTCACCAGACTGAATCTTGGTGGTAGAAATAGTGGCACTGGGTTCTGTGTCAAAGATCCATCTCCCATTTTCTGGTTTTGACTCAGAGTTGGAACTCACATATGATTCATAGGCTTTGACCTTGGCCACCAATGACAACATTGAGTGACAATCAATAGTGTATTCCATGGGATCTTATGGAACTCGCACCACTTCCCATTATCTTTCTTCATATTTCCATTTTCCTACTTTGTTTGTGGCTTAGGCTGGTTTTCCTGAGAATGCCCATATTTTCTTTTCCCTTTATTCTATGGGTTGGTGCTGTCCTTTCCCTAGTTCTTTTGTTCAGGGCTCCCAGACCCAAACTGCTACGTCTTTTGTTTAATATTATGCTCGATTTTGACGAAATATCTATAGGTTGCACCCATGGATGAGATGTACAAAAAATCCATTTATTCCTAGATGTATCTATGCATACCACCATGGTACTTGAGAACCATATTTCACTCAAAATATTTGATACCCAGCTTGGTGTTCAATGTATGGAAGATATTTGTGAGCTCTGGAAATGCTTGGTCCCTTTTCTTGCAACAGTGTGGTCCATTTTGTATACAGGTCGTCATAAATTCCAACATGGTAGTATTGTTCCTTAATATCCAGTTTATAAATACTTGACTCACCATCCTATAAAATCATTAAGCATCATTAAAATTCAACAAGGGGCTCAACCTTGGGGTATTACATTCCCCTCCCCTTATTTTTTCATTGTCCTCAGTGCAACTCATTTATATAACATCAACAATATTTTCAAAATCTTCAAAACGATATGGGTATTATGCCTGCATAACATATTCATGCTCTCATGTTGGGTCCTCGGGACCGTACCAATTCCATTGGACCTTAACAATCCCTATGGCTCGATTTCTGAGTTGTTTTATTTTCCATTCCATAATGCATACCGGATGCACTTGAAATGTGCTTCCTTGCTCCACCTGAATCACATTCCAATCAATAATGTGATTAACATTAGGTATATATTTCTTGAGAAATGATACATGGAATACATTATGAATAATTATAGAAGCAAGTAATATAAGCATGTAAGCTACTAGTCCAATCCTCTAGGATTTCAAATGGCCCACAATATTTGGTTTCCAACTTGGAACAGTTTCCCAACAACAGGGAACTTCTGTTGGATTTCAGCTTCAAAAATACATGATCACCCACTTTAAATTCCATGTGGGTTTTGCCTTTTTCTACATAGTTTTGTTTCCTATATTGGGAATCCTTCAAATTATGTTTTATCTTTAACATTTTCCATTCCATCTCCCTAAGAAAATTTGTCCCAACCATTTCTCTGTCAGTTGGGTTTTCACAACTTATTGGTGTATTGCACTTTCTAACATAAAGTGCCTCAAATGGGCCAATCTTCAGTGATGATTGATACCCATTGTTGTAGGCAAATTCCACCAACTGTAGATAATATTCCCATTTAGATTATTTTTCCATCATGTACATGCTTAGCATATCTTATATCACTTGGTTCACCCTTTCTGTTTTCCCATTAGAGTTAGGATGATAGGTTGTGTTGAAGTTAAAAATTTTTCTGAACCCCTTGAATAATCCTCTCCAAAAATTTGAGGTAAACTTTGGGTCTTTGTCAGACACAATTGTCTTGGGTATGCCATGCAATCATGCTACCTCCCTCATATAAGTATCAAAAGCATTGGTTTCCTTGTGGGTAACCTTCATTGGAATAAAATGGGAAGCTTTCGTAAGCTTATGCAGCACCACCATGAAAGAATCATGTTTCTTTCTTGTTCTGGGTAATCCTATGATGAAATCCATCGTCACCACTTCCCACTTCCACTCAGGAATGAGAAATGGCTGCAACAACCCAACTGGGTGCCTATGCTCAACCTTGAATTTCTGACATTCCATACATTTAGCAATGTACTCAACAATATCCCTCTTCATGCCTGGCCAATAGTATTGGCTCTTGACTGCTGCCAGTGTTTTTTGATATCCTGGGTTCCCAGCATAAAGAAATACATTATGCATCTCTTTCAACATTGTACCCCTCAATTCATGTGAATTGGGCACATAAATTCGATTCATATACATGATAACATCATCATTACCCTATTTAAAATCTTCAACCTTTTGTTGCATTTGACCTTGTTGTATTTTTGTTACCGACTCCATGTACTACAAATCTGCTTTTGCAACCTCTGTAATTTTTTATTTAACACCAATTTGATACATGATAATGGTTATAGCATGCAATTCATGCACTCTCCTACTGAGTGAATCGACCACATTGTTATACTTTCCTTTGATGTGCTTGATTTCAAATTCATACTCACAGAGGAATTCCAACCATCTGATATTCCTGGAATTTAATGTAGGCTAATAAAATTAATATTCCAACCCATTATGTTATGTCCTCATTTCAAACCTCTTTCCCATGAATATTCTATGTTCTCTAAAATATGGATTTCCTTGAGGACTGTTTCTGAAAAAGGTTGGCGTGTTCCCCTTCTTCCTATGTTCCTTCTTAAACTTGTTTTTGTCTTCCCAAGCCTTCTAGAAAGTAGGGTTTCCTTTTTGTTGATCATATAGGAATTTTTATCTCCTTATGGTTTATTCCAGAGTCTTGGGATCATCATATTGGATTTTATCACTTATGAAAGATGGCAGTCCACTTAGGTACCTCTGAGTCTTCAATGTCTCATCCTTGATGAAGGAGACATACTTCAACAACTCTAACAATCACCTTTCATATTCCTCAATAGTCATGTTGCCCAATTTAAGTTCAAAGAACTCTTTCATCATTTTATCATAATATCTCTTGGTCAGGTATTTCTTCTCAAAATGCCTCTTGAATTCCTTCCAAGTCACATTTTTCTCTTTGATGTGCTGCACTTGCACAAGTTGATCCCACCACATGGATGCTTTTAATTTTAGTTGATAAATAACAACTCTTACTTCCACATGAGGGGAATAATTATGAAGTTAGAAGTGTTTCCTCATGCCCAACAACCATGTCTCAGCATACTCATCCTTCTTGTGCTCTCCATCAAAGGTAGGAGGTTTGATCTTGTTTATTTCCCCTTTTAATTCATCCACCCTAGACCTCCTATGTTTCCTGACAGGAGATGGAATTGAGATGATATGTTCTCTCTTGTTGGAATGCCTTTGGGAGTAATGGTGGTGTATACTACCACTCCTTTATATTTATTTTCCCTCAGGGGTCTCATGGCTTCCTGATTTGCTAGAGCCACTCTCCTTATCCAATTTCTTTTTAATTCAGTCTAGGATTTTTATTAACTTGATGTCGAAGTATTCATGTTGTTCTTTGGCTTTCATAATCCTTTCATTATCATCCTTGTGGCTCTGGACATTTGTTTGCAATTTTCTGATGGTCTCAACCACATTTATGTATTCCTCTTTTCCTCCTCCATGCCCATTGGAGTTGGTTCCTTCCATACCCAATTGGAAATTCATCCCTTAGATTTCATCTTCTTGGTTGTAGACTATCTATGTGTCATCCATTCCTCAACACTTTGAAGATAACTTTGTTCCCTTCTGACATATGTTATTTATGAAAAAATGTGAAGCCAACATAACCTTTTCATATTAATTGATTCATCATTTTATAAAAACATGAACCATTTTGGTTCAATAACTTATTGAACTTCTTTCCTTTGGTTTTCTGAGTAATTGTTTATTCAAATTCAAATTCTTGGTGAACATTTATCTTCCACTGTTCAATATATTTTCAATTCTTGATTCCATGCTCAATTCTGAGTTTCAAGTAGGAAGTTATGGTTCTTGTACACTTTGTCTTTTCGGTGGGGAAATTTTTGTGCATGGATTCTTCCATCTCAAAGTCGAATTGGCTCATCGATTAGTGGTGTTTCCTCTCTTCAATTTTATAGGCCTTATTTACTTTGTTGGTGAAGGTATGTGCAAATCAAAAACCCCATGGGCTCCTTCTATAAGCCCTTATCTGTTTCCAAAATCAAATTTTGGGCACTTGACCCTTTTTCTTTGGCCCCCGAATGCATGTGACCGCAGGCTGTGACCCTTTTTTAATAGACATGCTCTTATCCGAAGCCTTGAGAGATTTGGGGTTTTGGAGCTTCGGGCTTCAGGAGATCTTGCTACCGCATGCTTTACTTCTCTCGAATGTCAGGACGACGAATACTTACACGATGTATCCTTGAAGCTTCGGGGCTCTGCTACTTCAAAGCTTTGCGCTTCATATCTTTGGCGCTTTGGAGGATCTACCTCCACTACAATACATTTTCCCTGAATTTCGATTCTCCAAATACTTGGAGGACATAGAGATCAAAAGTCCTCCTACCTTGTTTAGATCTTTGGTGGATCAGGGTTCTGAGACTCTAGGATTCAGCGGTTTTAAACGTACCTTCCAAAAAATCTCTCGGGCCGCCAAATTGGTAAACCTGCGAAGGAAAGTGGATATATTGTCCAAATTCTTTTCTCATATCAATGGTGGATAGGAGCTCTGAGACTCCAGGATTTGGTGGTTTCCAAAAACACTTCACTACCAATCGAGTGAAGTGTCGACCCACCAATATCCCCTCTCCCACCTCCACATGTCATATGTAATCAATGATCACGATGGAATATGGCCTTCGAGCCTCTGAAAGTCCTTGATCATAACAATTCTACAATGTAATCCCTTAGAATACCACTCCTCCAGACTATAGAATCTACTGCCTTGTGTCCCATCCTGATGGATGATGAGTATTTACTCCACTCTTCGGAGCTTCAAGACTCTTGATACTTAATAGTTATTGACCAAGTTCCTCTGGAATGCCAAGTCTTCATACCACAGTATCTTACACCATGTGGTGAAACACTAGAAGTGGACACATGGCCCAATATGAGGGGTGACACATCTTAATCTCTAAATGTAAAAATAACCTTTCAAAAGTAGATAGCACAATGACATGTGGCAAGCATCATGTCTTTCCACATCACCCAAAGGTAATGTCACCACCACATCACTTTGAAACTTCGAGACTTCAAGACATCGAGACTTTGGAGGTCCAGAAGTCCTTCCAAAAATTTTCCCCAAACACTGAACCACAAGAGAAATATGAGGACTCTCCTCCTCCTGAGTGAATTATGACTAAGAATCACTCTGGGACTTTGGACGATTCATCTACTAAGCACCCCTAAAAATACCCAACTATGAATTTATGAACACTTCCACATCACCTCTGATGATGTCATCCTATCATGTCACTTCGGTGCTCCAATACTTCGGGGATCTCTTCCTCCCACGCAACCACAAACCATTTCTTCTGGAGTGTGGAAAATCTGAACCTTTCTTAATCTTTGGACACATATGCATTGGAATAAATGTTTTGAATTAGTTCTTGACTTCAGACTTTGGTAGTCTTCTATTCTTATAGTTTTAATATGGGCTAAGGGGAGAAGTACAAAGGACTTGGGTGCTTATCCTGCATGCATATTATCTGGATCCAATGAATGTGAGGGTTTTGTCCCTTCCTGAACTATTCCAACAAATCAAGTTTAATTTTCATGTTCCTGAACCCACGGTGACCACAACCTATTTTCTAATTTTTTTTTCTTAAACCACTATACCTCTTGATCTTATGAACATAGCCAAGGTGTTCCCCAACACCCTCTTAGCATTTTGAATATCAATTCCTTGTGGAATTTTGACTCCAAATTCCACACCCATGGCCCATCCAAGTTTAGTGTGGAAACCATGGCTCTAATACCAATTTGTATCACCCCAAGCTTACATGTCAGGTCATTTCCTCTTGTTGTAAATACAAAACAAACTTATCAATATACTTTGATACCAGATTGTAATGCACCCAACCACCAAGGCCGATCATGCTCCTTGAAACTCTCATGGTATGATACACACACACACACACACACACACACACACACACACACACACATAATGAAATTTTAAACAAACATAAACATTCTATTCATACACATATTCATGCGGAAGAGACAATAAACACATACATGAAATATATACAAGAAATTCCCATTACATTCAAACATGTACCTAAACACAACATTTAAACATAACATGTACAACTAACATAGATTTGCTACTTAACGTTTGGTGCTTCTTCCATATTGGCTGAAAATACTGGGCAACCCTTCATGTAATACTTCTTAAACTACATTACTGAAATCTCTCGGACAATAACTTCCCTAGGAATTTGTTGGACTATTATTGGGTTCCCTTCCTCATCCAGGAAAGTAAATTCTGTGTTATGACAATCTAGGACAACATGGTGTTGGTCCAACCAACCCATACTAATTAGATAGTCATATGAGCCCAATGGCAAGATATTCAAATCTGCCTTGGTACTTAGCCCATTCATGTCCACTGGTCATGATCTAAATAGCTCAACCTCCCCATGGGATCTGATACCCATTTGTAATGTCCCCATACTTACATGTCGGGTCATTGCCTCTTATTCTAAATACAAAACAAAATTATCAATATACTCTTATACCATATGGTAATGCACCCAGCTACCCTGTTTGGTCATGCTCCTTGAACACATCTTCAAAATATTTCACCACTGAATGATCCTCCATATTTTGAAATGTATCTTTAGGTGCTTCTTCCATATGGGATGCAAATATTATTTTGCAGCCTCTGAAATTATTCCTTTAATATCAATTTGATACATGATAATGGTTGTAGCATGAAGTTCATGCACTCTCTTGTTGAGTGAATCAACCACTTTTTTGTCCTTTCCCTTGATGTGCTTTATGTCAAATTCATATTCACAAATGAATTCCAACCATCTTCTCTACCTCGAATTTAATGTAGGATGATCAAATCAATATTTCAGACCATTACGGTCTGTCCTTGGCTCAAACCTCTTTCCCATGAGGCAGTGCCTCCATTTCCTTAAAGCGTGAACAATGGATTCCAACTCCAAATCATGAGTGGCATAGAGCCTTTCATGATCTTTTAATTTTATTGATTCCAAAAAACTTACAAATCTGTTCTAATCGAGGGCTCCACCAAGTCCTTCTCTGCATGCATCAATTCAAACCAAAAATTCTTCATTCAGATCTATAATCCTCAGAATTGGAGCATTGGTTAACAACTGCTTCAATTGTTGGAATCTCTTTTCACATTCTGGTGTCCATTGAAACTTCACCCCCTTCCTTTGCAAGGAAGTCATTGGGTGAGCAATATTTGAAAACCCTGCAATGAACCTTCTATAGTAGCTAGCTAGGAGCCATGAAGGATCTGAATTCTATCACATTCTTAGGTGTTTTCCACCCCTTAATGGCCTCAATATTTCAAGGTCTACTGTTATTCCTTCTTCAGATATCATATTCCCCAAATATTTAACTCGATTTTGATAAAATGAGAACTTGCTCAATTTGGTATACAGTTGTTTCTCTCTTAGAACTTGTAACACCATTCTCAAGTGTTCCTCATGCTCTTCTTCTATATTGGAATATATAAGGATGTCATCTAGAAATACAATGAAAAACTTGTCTAAATATTCATGGAAAACACCATTCATTAAGCACATAAACACAACTAGAACGTTTAATATTCCAAATGGCACCACTGTGAATTCATAATGACTGTACCTTTTCCTGAAGACGGTCTTGCTGATTTCTTCATCTCTGATTCTTACTTGATGGTACCTTGATCTAAGATCGATCTTTGAGAATATATTTTCATCCTTTAACTGATCAAAGAGATCATCCATCCTTGGCAAGTGATACTTGTTATTTATATTCACTTTGTTCAATTGTCTGAAGTTGATGCATAGTCTCAATGTCCCATCTTTATTCTTCATGAATAAAACTAGGGTGCCCCAAGGTGACACACTTGGGATTATATACCCCTTCTTCAAAATCTCTTCAAGATGCATTTGCAGCACCTTCAGCTCTGATTTATTCATTTTGTAAGGAGTCTTTGATACTGGAGTTGATCCAAGCATCAAATTTATAGATAAATCTATATCTCTCTTTTGGGGTAGTCATGGTATCTCCTAGCCCAAGGAATGGATGATACATAGACATTCTACAACCAAGAAGATGAAATATGAGGTATGAATTTCTTCTACAACCAAGAAGATGAAATATGAGGTATGAATTTCTTTTTGGGTATGGAAGGAACCAACCCAATGGACATAGAGAAGGAAAAGAGGAAGATATAAATCTAGCTAAGACCATAAGAAAATTGCAGACAAATGACTAGAGAACCCCAAGGATGATAATGAAAGGATTATGAAAGCCAAAGAACAACAAGAAAGGATTATGAAAGCATCTAAACTCAAATCAACTAGTCAAACTGAAGTGTCAACTGAAAGAGAATATTGTTTAGGTGGAATATTCTCCCCTAAATTATAGGAGATCGGATAATGACTAATTATGACTAATAAACAAGGAAAAACCTTAGGAAAAAGAAATCCTAGGTGTGTGTGAAGTAACTCCAACATGAAAAACTGCTTCTTCAACCATGGGCCTGACAACCCACCTCTTCAAACCACCAAAACAAAAATCAGGTAAGGAAAGGGGACGATTCAAAAAAATACAAATTTTCACAATGGAAAAGGATTCAACAATGGTGGAATTAGTTGATTGTATGCTTGCTCAGTGTTTCCATGAACTGAACAAGGGATGGAAAGAATCATGAGAGTGAACCCATGAGGAAATATAACCAACAATGTTCAATGCTCAGAATTTCCAGTGCAAGCATGGTGATAATATGGTCATACTACAGAATTGTGAGAGATCGAGAATGGTGAGAGCAAACCCCCACAACGGTGGAAATTCCCACATAAATCTGCATGTGTCATGGGTGACACTTGGCTCTTCTAGGAGCTCCTTCCTCTCCATTTGGAGTTTGTTCCTCTCCCCAAAGTAACTTAGGATAACTTGTTTTATTTCCCAATTTTAGTATTTTCAGGAAATACATTATAATATTCCCTTGGGTTAACCCCTCAAACTTATCCCCTTTTCTCCTAGCCTCTCAACCCCATCCCTTTCCATACCTAATGGAGCTTAGTCCCCCATAAATATTTCTTTGTGTTCAGTCTACATGAAACGATGCATTTTATTAATAATATGCATGATTACATATAAAAAAATAGGCTCTCGAGCCTTAGCATCTAGGCTCTTCGGCCTAATCAACACATAAGCCTCCCAACTTATAAATAATTTTCTCAACATCATATAACATCATTAAGCGTCATTAGAATTCATTAGGGGCTCAGCCTTGGGGTATTACATTAATATTCATTCATCAACAATCTTTTTAAGCAGTGTCATCGACGACATTTTGCAAGGGAAACAACAAAAGAATACCCAAAGTATTTACCAACAAAAAATGGTTTCGCTTAAAAGAACCAGTGAGTGGGAGCTCACCACATGTGTGCATAAAGGTGATTCCATGAAGTGAAGGGGAAAATGGGGCCCAAGTATGGTAAAAAAAAGAATCATGTAAATGTGGGCATAGAGACCAATCCTTTCATTCTCGTTGGATGATGATATAACTTTATAAAAAAGGGGCACTTCGTCATAATATTTGAGGAAAACTCACGAAAGATTAATTTCAACCACTTTTCCCTGGTGATGACATTGTAAAGGCATTGCCATCGAGATTTTGGTTTTGAGATCATTGAAGAGTGGGAAGTAAAGTGACGATGAAAAGACAAAGATCAAGGTGATATGAATAAGAAAAATGTGGGTGGGGGAAGATTTGTAGCTGCTAATGGTTCACTTTGGAAAAGGGTTTAGATATTGTGAAGTAATGTATGAATGGTCTAAAAAGATAAAATCAAAGATTAATGAAGAGTTTCAACACCCTGGATTCAGTGACCATATGTAAACATTAAGCTTGTAAGTGAATAAATACTCAGGTAGGTAAAGAGTAGTGCCTTGTGAAATATTGGTAGTGTGGGTCCCCACCAAAACTATTAGTTTTGGTGGTGTTGTTGTGTTCTCACAAGAAAAGGAGACTTTCATGGGAGAATGAGTTATCTCTATTTTGAATTAACCACCATATCATATTTCTTAAGTTTTAGAATTGGCCACAAATTTTATAGGTTGACCAATACCGTGGACCCCACAAAGACTGCTTTATAGAAAGGATGAGGATGCAATGACTATGCATGGTGATCTTCAATATAATTTAATATGTAAAATTAAATACAACATCAATCAATTTATTTTTAGAATATGGGAGGCGTAGGGAACCACAAAGGCTCATACTTGATTGTTTTAAGATCATAATGTAATCCTCATATCATTTTCCCAGCATTGCTTCACTATTAGTGAGTGTCCATATCCCCGACAAAGTTTCCTTGGTATCATACAAGAATATACCCACTACCATAAAGCATCCATAGCCCCGGTGGGTTTACTTATACTTCCCACAATAATTATAGCACCTTCAAATTATTTTGTATTTCAGTACATGATCACGCTTTTAGATTTTAATTATAGATATTCATATGCATGTAGGGTGTGGAGGAAATAGGGTGATATAAGAGTCACTTTG
This sequence comes from Picea sitchensis, assembly GCA_010110895.2. Classification (NCBI taxonomy): domain Eukaryota; kingdom Viridiplantae; phylum Streptophyta; class Pinopsida; order Pinales; family Pinaceae; genus Picea; species Picea sitchensis. The sequence continues at coordinate 11,337 of SNQJ01S0084867.1, forward strand.
ATATGTAGGTCTTAGTCAATATTTGTCTTTATGGGTTCTTCCCCATAAAACTTATATTAATATTGTGAAGTTATGGGAAAGGAAGGCTTCATGATAATTATCCATAAGACACCCAAAGTTGTTGTTGTATCATGTTTAAAGCCCCATGGGTTGCATATGAGAATAGTCACACAAGAAACCCATCTCCTATCAACTTCAGTGAATCATACATGTATTATTTATAATTGGTGACTAATTTAAACAAATACTAGTGAATTCATAAGTTGGATTTAACTGTTTAATACCAAACATAAGACATTTCATCATTACAATGGGTACCTGACTAGCTATTCTCCTACAAGGTGCTCGCTAGGACTAAAAAGAAGTTTATAGTAATTCAAATACGAAAGAGGTTAGCAAAGTCTTTATTGTGGTATAAAAGCCAAAGTGGTATGATAAAAGCAAGAACAAAGTTTTATTCTAAATAAGTTAAAACAACAAAATAAAATCCTACTATGTGCAAAACTATATCACTAGGGGTGATGAGGAGAAGTATCATTTGAGGACTTGACCATTGACAGGAAGCTCCTCCTCATCTCCCTACATTTTTATGAGTTTGAATGTTCCACGACAAATTTTCCGATGAATTAGATATGGTCCCAACCACAACTTTTGGAATTGTGTTTGTTTTTCTTTAAGCTCATTTGCTTTGTCCTAGTTAAGAACAAGATCTTCGTCCTAAAAATCTTTGTTACCTAGAAATGAATTATTGAACCATTTTTTGGTTGGTTCTTGATGTTGCATCAAGTTGATTTTGTATTTCTCCCTTTTTATTCCAGTTTCAATAACATATTCAACCTTTGTTGCATTACTAGGCATGCTTCATCTTGAACAGATTGGGAAAGTTGCAATGAGAGAATAAAGGTATGGGAAGGAAAAGTTACTTCTTGTCCATGGACTAGAAATAAGAGATAATTATTGATATAGGACTTATGTGTTACTCTTTCAGTCTGTAAGGCATCCGGGAGGGATAGTTGCTAGTTCCTTTGATGATCATTGATAGTTCTCTTGAGGATTTTGATTAGTTTTTTATGGGTTGACTCAGCTAGCCCATTTCCTTGTGGATAATAGTTTGTTGAATATTTAACTTTGATGTTTTGTTCAAGATAATATTCAGTACTCTTAGAGAATAAAATTACTTGTCATTATCAAAAACAAAATACTCGGGGACACCAAACCTAGAAATAATGTAATATTCAAGGAAATATATCACATGATTTTTGTTGATTGTCTTGAAGGGGATTTCTTCTGTCCACCTTGTGAAATCATCTGTAGCAGTTAGGATATATTTGTGTAGCTGAGAATATTTTGGATTCATTTTCCCCAATCATGTCCAAATACAATTGTTGAAAATGGTGTACTATAATAACAAGTTGCAGTGGATATTCAACTTTATTTTCCTTTCCAGCTAACCTTTGACATCCTTGACACTTTATTTCATATGTGTTAGAGTCATTGAATAGAGTAGGCCAATAATAGCCATCTATTGGGACCTTGTGAGTAGTAGTGTCGCCTCTGAAATTCCCACCAGTTGGGTCGTCATGAAGTTCATATAAGACCTTGTCTGGATCTTTATTTTCAAGGCATCTCAGGAAAACATCATCATAATTACTCCTACATAATATCCCTTGAATGAGCTGATATTGGGTTGATTTGAATATGAGAGTTGTCTTCTTCTTTGGTTTCATATAATGTGGAGCTAACCCATGGGTTAACTAGTATTTCATTTCATAGTACCATTGGTCAAAATTAATAAGGATGTAGCAAAATCCTCTTTTGAAAAGGATTTGGTCTTGATACAATGCATATTCTTGTGATTTATCACTCATTGATTTAGTAGCTAGCTTACATAATCCATGACATTTCAAAATTTTAGTGGGCTTGATATCAAGGTCATACTCTTGCAAGGTTTTTATCCAATTAGCTCTTTTCTCTCCCAAATCCTTTTTTATTAGTATATTTATCACAATAGGATAGGGTACAATAACCTTGGTTTTTTAGTTGATCAAGTAAGGCCTAAAATGTTTTACTTTCTTGAATACAACATAGACTTACTTGTCGACTTATGGATAATTCAACTCTGCTCCTTGTAAACGTGAACTCATAAAAGCAATGGGAAATTCATCTCCTGCCTAGTTCTTATAAGTTACAACAACTCCAAATTCAATGTATAAAGAAAATGTCTAGAGCATAAACCCTCAACTAAAATATTGGTTCAATAGTGCAGGAGCTTGTGATATTTTTATTTTATTTTGTCAAAATACTCCTTCTCCCTAGGTCCCCATTTGAATTATGCATCCTTTTTAATCATGTCTTGAAGGGGTTTCACTGTCTCAACAAATCTAGGGACAAATCTTCTTAGAAAACTTATCTTACCCAGGAAGGATTGCATAGATTTCTTGTTATGGGGAGGAGGAATTTTAGAAATAGCTTCGGGTCTTTCAGGTTCAATTTTCATACCATGATTGGAAATGATGAACCCTAAAAGTATGCATTCATCGACTCCAAAAATATATTTCTTAGGATAGAGTGATATACCATACCTCCTACACCTATTGAATACTCTTCTAGAATGGGTTATATGGTCCTTTTTATCTTTGGAGAAAATAGTAACATCATCCAAATACACCAGAACACAATATCCAATTACGCCTCTAAAAGATATATCCATTTCTCTTTGTAAAGTTTCCCCAATGTTAATGAGACCGAATGGAATTTTCCTATATGCATAGGTACCCCATTTATCTTTAAATTCAATTTTTAGTTGGTCATTATGGGAAACCAAGACCTGGTTGTAACCAGAAAAACCATCTAGTAATGAGATAATTTTGGAAGCAGACACACATTGCAATATTTTCTCCATAGGGGGCACATGATAGCTATCTTTCTCATAGGATCTATTTAAGTTTATGAAATCAATGTAAATCCTTATGTCCCCATTCTTCTTATTCAGTAGTAGGAGGTTAGCGATCCACTAAGTATGCATGATTGGGAAAATCATCTTAGAAGCTAAAAACTTATTTAGGTCTTCTTTGAATTGTTACCCAATACTAGGATGCATCTTCCTTAACTTTTGTTGAAAATGTTTCGATTGAGAATTCATTGAAATGATGTGTAATATGATTTTGGTTTCATAAGTCTTGAGGTATTCATACATCTAAGAAAATATATATTTGTATTCCTTGAAATTTTTGATGAAATATTTTATTTCATCAAGAGAACAGTTCTTTCCCAGGTTCATATTCTGAGGTGTGGTACTTGTTCCCATATTCACAACTTCAAGCTGTATTGATGAAATATTTGTTTTGCAATTTGTTTCCCTCTTAAAATTGTCCTGTAGGTCATAATGCTTCTCCAGTACCACTACATTCTTCAGGATGTTGTTGGATAGACCAGGTTTATTTCTTTGTTGAGCTTGATCAATGGCATCAAAGTTCATCATTTGGTCATGTTGACCTTCATCTATAATTGAGTCTTTGAATGTTCCTTCAATGTGTAGAAAGTTAATAATATGTTGGTCATCATCAAAGAATCTCCAATTGGTAACATTTCTAGGGACTGAAGGCTTTCATAATAGTTCAATATAAAAAGTGTCAGCCATCAATCTTTCTCATGGTATCAATATAGATGCAACATTGGTAAGTAAGTATCCGTCACGGTAAAAGAGATAAAGGAAAATCTGGGTTTAGGAGATATCATTCAACTATGGACCATCTTATTACCTTTAGGATCATTGTAGAGGAGTTTCGCAATACTAAAACCAATCTTTTTTGTTGTTTTGTTGACTTTAGAAAATATTTTGACATGGTTCCTAGAAAAAACCTTTGGAATAGGTTGTAAGAGATAAAAGTGCCTCTCGAGTTGAGGGATGTTTCAATAAGGATGCATGAGAACATTATTGATAAGTTTAGAAACACTAAGGGATGGTCAAAAGAGATTAACTGTAATATCAAAGTCAAACAAGGTTGTCCCTTGTCCCCTACCCTTTTTGGAATATACATTGACAAATTAGAAGAATGCTTGCAAAAAGTAGGTTGTGTTGGCCCTACCCTCACTGGTATAGTCATCAATCTTCTTCTTTATTCTGATGATATCGTTCTTATGGAAAGGAGTCCCCATGATCTTGAAAACCAACTAAGAATCCTCAAGGATTTTTTCTCCAATATGGGTATGACTGTTAATACTGATAAAACTGAGGTCATGATTATTAAATCCAATAAGATCACTTATGATACCTTTGTATATGACAACAACAACTTGGAGGAAGTGAATTCATACAAATATCTTGGAATTGATATTCACCACAAGCTTAATTGGAATTATAGCATTGAGAAAAGG
>SNQJ01S0084867.1:15763-28564 GCA_010110895.2 Picea sitchensis
CTTTGTATATGACAACAACAACTTGGAGGAAGTGAATTCATACAAATATCTTGGAATTGATATTCACCACAAGCTTAATTGGAATTATAGCATTGAGAAAAGGATTATTGGGGGATGGAAAGCTTATGATGGGCTTGAAAACAATTGTAAATCAACTGAACTTTGAAGTTGGGATAAGAAGAAACTCCTCTTTGAGACTCTTGTTACACTTTTTATTCTTTATGGATTTGAAGTCCGGGGCTATAGTATTTCTCGTGAATCCTGGAGAAAGACAGAGAAAATAGAGAATAAGTTTATAACCTATAATCTCAAAATTAAAGGAAATATGCCCTATCCCATCCTCCTCATATAAAATAGCCTCTCCCTTATTGAGAACATGGCTATGACTAGATACCTAATGTATAAGAACAATTTGAACAACATGGAAGACAAGAGGCTGCCTAAAATTGCTTCCAAATCAAGTCATAACCACCATCAACTCAAGCAAGGATGGCATAAAGATGCTCGATCTTGGTTAAACAATTGGGGAATCATGGAAGAAACCATTTTGCAGAATAAAGATACTATTAAAAAAAATGTCAAATCAAAATCTGAGGAAAAAATGTGGTGTGATAAAGAGTTAGAGGAAAAAATAAAATTAAGGTATTATAAATATGTAATCAACCCTAATCTAGAATATCAAAATTATCTATCTGTTTTGCCAAGTGTAAGGAAAAAAATAAGCATTGCTAAGATAAGAACAAATTCTCACGAGCTCCATAGTGAAACTGGGCATTGGTCAATTCCTAAAATGCCATGGGATGAAAGAGTGTGTCACATTTGTGACACTAAGAAGGTTGAATATGAAAAACACTTTCTCTTAGATTGTCCAGCCTATACCAATATTAGATCTCATTTTCAAAATATTGATCACACTACCAACCTTCTTGACCTCTTAACTCAACAAAAGTATGGTGATCTTGGAAAGCTTCTCTTAATTCTTTTCGAACACAGAAACAAAATTCTAAAGAATCACAAGTAATCACTTACCCTCTTAAGGTATGATAGACCAATTAGGTCTTAGTGGACGTTAATCATCATCATCATCATCATCATTAATATTAAATGCATCGAAAAATTGAATTAGTTCCCATTCCTCTTTCTAGTAATGTTTAAGATGACTTGAAAGATAGTGTATGGTATTCCTTACCTATCTTATGACAATTTCATAATCACCAAATACTTTAAAATTCGCTACTTTTGATTCTGCAAAACAAGATATTTCAGATGTGTAATTTTGCAAAACAAGATATTTTAGATGTGTGTGTTTGATTCTATAAAACAAGATATTCCAGATGCGTAATTCCAAAAAATTTGTCATATGAATAATTGCCAAAAAATGAATTGTTAAACATCATAGATTCATTTGGATCATTTAAATCAGTAACCACATGTTTCATATAGCGTTCTCTATCTATTTTTATCTGATTGTGTTTTCCATTGAAAGGAATCCATACATGTGACCAATCATTAGCAAAATACCCATTCAACATAGAAGACCAATCTCTACTCAAAGGCATGCCATAATTATCAGGTATGTCTAACACAATGATATCAATAGTTTGATAAATTTTAGGATTACCAATTTTTTTATTAAAACATTCTTTAGTTCCCCAATTACTTTGACTTGTGTTATGTGTATCCAAATAATTTGAATATCATATGCTTGAGGGTTGAGAATAATATTCTCACATACTTTACGAGGCATTAAATTAGAAGAATCTCCTGAATCTACCATGCAATTATGAACATTCCTGTTAAATATTTCTAAAGTAATCAAGAAATGGGGGGTAGTAGATCTTGACCTTTGTCCAATTAAAGATGCATTTGTGGCCACTTGAATCTTTGATGTAGTATCGTTGTTGGATAGACTATTTTTATTTTTCCCTTCTTTGTCCCAACATTAACTTCTTTAGTTCCATTGGAAATATTTCCCTGTAGAGTTTTAATAAAAAAATCTTGAATATGAGGGAGTTTCATGAGTTTAAACAGGGAAATATTGGCTTTATTTTTCTTCAAATCTTCCAAGAAAACATTTATGATTTTGTTGGAGACATGGAAGGAGCACTTTGATTATGTGTTTGATCATTAGCTTTGTGTTTGGATGGTTTTGTTTTAGGAAGGTTGAGAGAAATCAGGTTGATATGATATGCATTTTTTTGGGTAATAGGAGTGACAGTTGTAGGAGGATTGGAAGTGTTTGTGGTTAGAGATGAAGTTTCCTTGTTCAAACTTCTAGTAGTCAGGGGTGATTTTAAGAACCCCCCCCTTAAATTTATATATATAATAAATGGGTGAATCCCCATGATACATAGGAAAAATTGAAGGTTATTTTATCAATAATATAATATGTATATATAATGTTTTAGCGAATCTTTTAGTCAATTATATAATCTTGTAAAATCTTGGCGGATCTTTCACTAAATTATTAAATCTTGTAAAATCTTGGCGAATATTTCATTGAATTATAAAACCTTATAAAGTCTTGGTGAATTTTTGATCAAGTATAAAACCATATATAATAATACAAAAATGCATTCAATAAACTGTAATATACTCATTTTACATATTTGGAAAAATACATATAACTTGTCCATCCTCTAGATAACATTGCAAGCATCAGGGGTTGTGTTTGTCAATGATCTCATTGTTATGATGCCTTATGACACTGGAAGTGGACATACGGGGCAAGAAACTCCATGTCAACAAAAAAGGTTATCATACTAGATAGTAGTGATGATGAATTTGAAGGACTGTTGAAATCCTAGTAAAGTGCACCACTAACCACTAGTGAATTGTGTTGGATGCCAGTTATCAGATCCCTTTGAGTGGGATATTTATATTACATAAATCAGATCCAAAAATAATCTAAAGGGTGGTTCCCCTTCTACTTCCCATTACAACATAAATCATGCTTGAATATTTCACCCTATCTATTGTTTCATTATCTCCAAGTATCACCCTTGTTTTTGTGATAAAAACAGTCATCTTCTCCTCGAAGTTTGTACCCTGCCATGAGTAAAAAATGTGAAATAATAGATCTAGGAGTGTGTACTGCTTCCACTGGGAATAGGCCTCAAGAAATACTTATTTGATCACAAAAAACCTTGCAATAATCTCATAATAAATCACCCTATTGATGGCATGCTTCTAGAACCTTTCTTCCAATAAACTCCCCACATACTACATCCTTTTGTTGGTTGTTCAAGGCCAATTTAGTGACAAGCATAAGGTCAAAATTGAGGATGATCATGATTCTGAATTGGATATCAACAAGGATATCAACTGGAATATCTATAGGATCATTCCTTAAACCTACTAATAGAAATATCTGGTGAATCACAATTTATGCTAATATCAAAATCTATTTCACAAAAGGAAAGAACATTGACATCATCTTCCAGAGATAGTAGAATTACATTATCTAGATATCCCATATCCATCATTATATAGATAACCATTATCTTCTTTGCAATTACTTTTGAAATATATACTACAAGATTAATACTATGTTTATGCTTGTTTTCCTTTGCTACCGTAAAATGACCTTTCTAAAGTAATGTAGAGGTATCATTTCTACATTTTGCAAAGTATCTAGTTGAAACCCCTGTAGAATATTTCCTATCAATTCCATTCATAGACACAATATGAATATGCAACAAATTTTGTAGACTTATGGCGTAATATATCACAGTGTATGGATCTATGACAATTCCTTTTGGACTGATGGAATGGGTGACTTGATGTCTCCTAAACTAGTCAACACAAACATTCAAATGAGATCCACCCTTGCATGTTTTCTACACAAAAGAATATATCTTTTGGCCCTTTTGGTTCTCATTAACTAACAAAACCCAATTGTTGTGAGTATGATGTGGACAACACATGCAACTTTCTTAGAACTTATCGCTTGACCTTATTCAAGTGTCCCTTCACAATTTGAAACTATAATACTATAATACTCTACTAAATTAGTTTCTCATTATACACTCTTACATATAGATTGTACATCTTATATTTGGAAGATATCATATAAAATACCTTGACACCTTTATAAATGTCAAAGGATTGGAGGGATATGTTTCTTATTTGGCATAAGAAATACCTTGACACCTTTATCAATGAACCACAACTCAAAATAACTTGGGTAGCTCAGAAAGGAATCCTAAGACTTATGATGTGATCCTACCTTATATACAACACTTTTATAAATGATTCATCCATAATTCTAGCAATAGGTCACCATTTGAGACATGCTTGTGATATTTTCCTCGAATACCTTTTGACATTTCATTTTATCAAACCATTGTGATGGTAAACAAGACAATCATGAAGTTTGAGAGAATTCAATATACATACACAGGTCAAAGAGGAAGAGGTATAAGGAGAGGCATGCTCAACAAAATATACCTCATCAATGACCATAGAGAAGATCATGTGGTGGAGGCGCCCAAATCCATTCCAAGCTAGGGCCTTACAAAAGGCCTCCTTTATACAAATCGTAAATGGATTTTGGCCTTCCATTGGTCTCGCACTTGACTTTATAAATCCATGGCTCTTTTCCTCCAAGTTTATTTAATTACACTATTTTACAATTGGTCCTCATTCAAAAAATTATATGAATGATCATTTTTTTTCAATATTAATAAATAGAAAACAATATTTATCATCTGTATCATTCATTTTCCCTTGTATCCCTTTTTGTTGGGTAAATATTTTATGTGGGTTTGAGCATGTACTCTATTTTATTCAAACTTTGGATGTAAATAACCCTTCATAGATCCAATTTGGCTTCTAGTGACTCTTGTATGAATGAGCTTTCAACTCCGCTTCACTTGATTTTAGGTGTGCAAACTTGGGTCATTTTATATCCTTCAAATATTCGACTTGAAAATGGAAAGTTTTCTTCATTTCTCTTTGAATTAATATTCTTCAATTATGCAAGAGGAAACATCCTTCACTTCAATGGTTTTGGGGCCTAATTCATGCACACATTTTTCTTTGTTTCCTCATTTCTTGATGTACCCTTCACTCTTGAACCAAAACCAATAATAAAAAAAGAGTTTCATAGCATTTGGGTTGCAAAACATTCATGGGAAATTCATGTTTTAGATCCATGTTAATAAACTAAAATTTGACAAAAAGGAAATGAGAGCCATTTAAAATCATTGGCACAACCATATTTTCCAAACCCACAATGATCTTAGCTTTATTCACAAGGTTCAATGCTTGGCATCTTGGATCAAGTGTGCATGAATGGTGACATAGTTATAGGAAAAAATTTCATTGTTAAAATTTAGTGAATCACTTAAAATTATACAAACATGATTTACTTTTTTAGAGTAAGTGAATTCAAGTATGTGAAATGTAACTACACTTTCTTCAAATCAATCATCAACTTTCCATGAATCTTACAATTTAAAACCAATGAGTTATTTTCTATGCGATGGCAAAAGGGACCAACATTGTCTTTCGAGGAGAATATTGCATTCAACATGAACTCTTGAATTTAAGCATGGAGACATAAAGCACCATGAACTCATGCACACAATTATTTTTTCTTTCAATTCTTTTAATTATTAATTGCATTTTAATCCTCTCATAATCAATCAATGAATGCTTTGATTCATGTTTCATTCATGAATTTAGATAGGTATGAAATCTCCCTTATCACATATACAAAACTTGAAGTGAAATGTAAATTTCAAAATTCATTTTGTAATGTTGCTTCCAGTTCAAAATTAATTTGAAAACTATGTTTTATTATATGTGCAATGGATTTATTTGGCTTTCTTGGGTCATAATCATAATTTGTGGAAGAAACTAGTTTTGTTGAGTTGAAAAAAAAAAGATTTTTCTCCACAAAAAATAAAATTACCTCTGTTAACTTTGGTCTCATAAACCAAAATTATGTGGAGCATAATTCAGATCTACAAGTAGAAAAAAGTAAACTGAAATCATCCTTCAAGAAAATACATGTGGCTAAAAATTACCATGGTTAAGAGAGAAATATTAGATTCAAAAACAAGAGTTGAGCATGCTGAAATTGAAATTTTTATGCACGTACATGAGGGGTAAAAATGAAATTTGTAAGTTTGGTTGTGATGAAAATCTTGGTTATAGGTATAAAAATGCAAATTCCAAGATTAAGCATGAGAATTATAAATCCATGTCAAGTAAGCCTTAAAAAAGAGATGGAAAATCAATTTACAAGCAAGCCCAACAAAGAGCTAAAGATGCATATTTAAACCTTATTGGTAATCAATTTTGGAAAGAGTGATGAAATTTCATTTTTATCCTTGCAAAGATAAAGTGAAAAATTCATATTTCAATCAGGAACAAAAAATTGTTACACACAAAAGCGCAACGACTGTGACAAAATCATAGCAAAAATTAGCAAAAGAGAAGCAACTTTGGAGGATGATTTATAGGCCTTTATGGATGAATTTTTTGATTAAAAAGTTATGAATGGAAATAGGAATATGTACTCTACACCTTGGAGTCACTAATACAAGAAAAAAACTACATCTAACCCCTTCAAAACGGATTTGAAAACAAATTGTCCAAAAGTGTAGCGAATTCTCCAGAAGCGCAGCGAACAAATAGGGGTCAACAATGGAGAGATAACTCTTTAACCATAACACATTTTACAAAACTGGGAGAGGTTTTTGTATATAGTTTTTTTTTTAATACAAACCTATCTCTATTTTTTGAAATTATTTCTCATGTGCTTGGAATATTTTCCACAAAATAATGAATAAAAAAGGAAATTAAATTGAAGAATTTGATTTTCTGAAATAGGCCTCCAAGAAAGTTGAATGTATCCCAATATATGATACCTGTGTAAACAATGAAGGAGGTTATTGTGATTTGGTATGTACTTATAAAATACCTCCTTTGGTTTTCCAAAATTCATCATCATTTGGTCATAAACCGTTTTTGAAAATGATGACCAAAAATAGATTCAAAAGCACAGTGTGGTCTAGTAGAGCAATTTTGAGTGACTTTTCCTGATCCATTTTCTGATCTGAAGGTAGATTTGGAAATATTGGGATGTCTAGTTGTTTGTATAACTTTAAATCATGCAAAATTACCTCTCCAAAGAGGATAAAAATTATTTTTCCCAAGACTTCTTCAGAAGCACGGTGTGGGGTCTGAAACAGTGGCAGAAACATGTTTTTTTTGAAGTATTTTTTTAACTTTTCCTTGCAACCTATGAACTGAAAAGGTCAACCAAGTACATATCTAACATGTAATGAATCCATGATACAAACCATGTAATAATGAACTAAGAATATATAATTCAAAGAATACAATAACACAAACATCGGTGAAGGCAATATTGTCATGGCAAAAGAAGTAGGAGGTCAGTGTCATATCAAACCAACACAACAATCTTATATCGGAATGAAAGATAAAACAAAAGATTGGAATTAGAGTGGTATTTTTCTAGCTCTATAGAAAAATTCCAGAATGTATATAACATTTATTGGCTTCATTTATCATAGACCTTTAGATATGAATAGTTCCATAGGAAGACAGGGTATAGCAACAGTAAGCAATTATAATGATGGAGATTTATTTATTTTTAGCTTTATTGTAATGTTGTAGCTTCCTTAAGCCATAAATACTTGCATAAATCCAACACTTTTTGGAATTAAAATCTTGTAGTAAAGGAATGAGGGAAATATGTGACCTGGAAATTGGTTCATGGCCTATGATTTTTTTCCATTTTTTTTTCAAAAAACCGCATGTGTTGATTTTTTCCAAATATCATGATTTTTTCAGGCCGATTTCGCGTTTGAGGTTTGACATTGCGAAAAATGGTGATGTTGTCGATTTTCTACTATTTTTTCATCTATGCTTAGGATACTCCAGCATTGTACCCTTTCTTTAAGTTGAGAAATCATTTCAACATGATTTGCATGCATTACAATAGGCCATGTTAGGTTTATTTGCATTTCTTTGACAAGAGTGCAAACTTTTATGTTTTGCTACAATGATAAAGTTTTTGATTAGGATGAAAAATATAATCATATAAGAACGTCAATTAAGTATTGAGGAACACTCAACAACTCTAAAATCCAATCTAGACATGCAATGAAGCTTGGGCATCCAATTTAGTAAAATTGGTCAAAATTGGTGAAAAGAGTGACTCTAACTGCATGCCTATGAAGAATAGTTTGGAAATATTAAGACATGGATTTTCAAGCAATGTAGTTGACTTCATGGATTATATTATTTGACTCCTCATGGAATGCTGATGTTAATTTTGGAATGTATTTCCTCGAGTGACTACAAGATCATTTCCACTTTGTTTTAATTATAGAATTCAATTTTCTCAAATTTTGCATATATTTGGCTTATGAGAATTATTATTTTGAATCAAAATTTATTTTATAACCCAAATAAAGGATGAATTTCATATTTACACTCACTATTCAATTCAAAGATGAAAGTATTGGGTTCTCATGTAATGAACCAACTTCCAATTCATTTGTTTTAAATATGTTGAGAGCTAAAGAAATGAGCTTTTGTACTTTATGTGGATAAGTTTTAAGAGGCCTTTGGCCATGGCTATAGATTCCTATGAAAGTGTAGAATTTTAGGGCTCAGCCCTGATACGAGATGTAATGAGTTTCAAAGGTTTTTAAATCCTCTATGTTTACAATAAAGAATGTACAATTGTCAATGTAAATTTTTGCCATGTGAATTTTAATCATAGTTGTTGTGTGAGTGTGTGTTTCCTTTGGCTACTTTGATTTGCAGGCCATAAACTTTGCATCAAGTAGTATCAAAGCAAGTGAATCTTTATTGTTGAAGATAGGTTCAATAAAGAGTGAAGCATTGGTATGAGGAGAGGAGTGAAAGAATTTTGAGCAAAATTTGTAGAAGAGAAAAAGAATTGCAGAAGAACAAAATAAATTGTGGTGAAGGTTGCATAGAGAGTGAAAATTGCATTGAAAATTGTAGCATGGTAGGAATGACTCCCTATTGTGAGAGGAAGAACCAAAAGTGAAAACACTGGTTCAAAAGTAGTGGAAATTGTTGTAGTGTTTTTGCAACAAATTATGAATAGTATGGATGCCATTGAATTGGCTTAGTAGAGAGGATTTCCAAAGGTGTTAAAGATGAAGGTGAAAGTGATGAGGAAGAAGAAAAACCTTTTGTTTATAAAAAAGAACCAAAAGTAGTGAAGATGATGAAGCACTAGGGGAAGTTTCCTGTATATTTTGGAAGTGTAGACCCATAAAAGTTTATTGAGTGGATTGAATAAATGCACTAGTATTTGGAGTGTAACGAGAGTAGGACCTAGGAAAGCGAGTGAGGACAAGACCGTAAAGTTTGTGGTGTTATCTCTCTGTAAATTTTGTCTGGCTGATAGAAAAATGACAAAGGTGATTGTTTCAACCAACTTTAGAGCTGGGAAGTAGCCTACTCAACTTAGAGAGGGCTCTCTCATGTCACTTTGATATATCTTTGGAAATCATTGGCTAGATTTGTTTTTTTTTAGGGTTTTTATAAAGTTTTTGGCAAGGAAAGGGAGGGACACTTAGGGATATGGAGTCAAAATTCTAAAAGCGGATGAAAAAAATGATTGTCTAGTAGAACTTTCCAGAGGATAAATGCTAAATGAGGCAATGAATCTGAGTTATAAATTGTATTTAAGTAGGGCGTAAGAGGAAAGAGAAAACAAATAACTGCATCAGAGAATTACTGAAATGAATTATGAATTAGCTAGGAGGAAAATTACACACAGTTTAAATTTCTTTAGCTGAGAGCATCATAAGATGAATTCTGAGCTTCTAAATCTCCAACTTAAATGGAATAAAATGTAAATGGAATTAAAGAACACAAGAAATACATACAATGAAAGGAGACAAAACTCATATCACTACCATTAGAATATTTTCATAGATAATTCAAAGAAGCTTCTACATATATATTCAGTTCAGTTATAGAAAATTACAAAGTCCTCCTGCTACGAGGGCAGGCCCCTCTCCGGTAAGTCCAACCATTCATTTATCTTTGTACTAGTATATATACATAAATTACATCCGGGATTCAAAATGAATCAACTTCCCCAAAATACCAAAAATATACATCAATTACTAAGGAAGAGCAGCATACGACAACTGAGCTCCTATTTTCTAGGGGATGTTATAATCAAAATTGACATATTCGATATTTTTTCCTTGAATGCCACTTGTCTATATCATTACAAGTTTTTTTGAAACATACTTAATTTAGCTTGAAATCTATTTTAGATTAGCAATTTCTTCATTTAAAGTGTCAAGCCAAGGAGGCTGGTTTTCTCCAATGCTTTCAACCACTTCATCTTTAACCTCTGTCTTCCATCTCTTGCTCCTTTTCCTCTTGAAACATTATTCATGGTGCTCATCTATGTATTTGTTGATGATTAAATCTTTCATGATGGGATTTAATCTGACCTCTTTATCTACTCCTGGCTCCTCTATAGGCTTCATGTGAAATTTTGATGCCAGTAATCATGCGGAAATCTTTTCTTTCTTCTTCATTGATAATTTGCTAGATTATTTGAATATTCCAGTTCACTAAAAGGTGTTGTATATGCCTTCTCCATTTCCTTTGTTTTCCTGGAAGCACGAGCTTATCTCTCTGGACTGTGGAAGAATTTGATGAACGGTTTTCTTTGTGGTTACCCTATTTTGAAATAAAATGTAAATTGCCTGAAACAGAGTACTTTCACCCATGCTTTGAATGAAAATCATCACTAAGTGTCAATCATGGGCTAATGACGAATGTCCTTGCAGGGATAATGAATTACCATGTTTGGCCATTGATTTCAAATGATGGGCTTTCAAATATGTTTTGTGGTGGCTTTCACCTGGGATCGCACCGACAAAAAGTACCTAAAGAAGTGCATTGAGGTGATTTGATTGGTCATTAACCTTCCCTTTCCACATGCGATCCCTAGATGTGACACATCCAATGATATCTTGACACGCGACATCGGGATAAAAATGAGTGGTTTTGCACTCAACCGCTTTTCCCCTTGATATACATCTAGAGGAACCACGTAACTTTGGCACAAAACCGCGATATTCCTATCAGCCTGCCTCTAAGAGATTAACTGGTGCGCTATTTTTCCACCTGATATACCTTACGACCATCAATTGGAAACACCCATGATCTGTGACTGGTCGGGTCCCATCGACTTCACGCCTCTGCCAGATCTGGCCCTATCCACCAGATCTGACCTTTTCTGCTAGTCTATCGCTCTTCTATACATATTTAGTCTCCTGCTAAGTTCCAAGGTTGGGACTCCATATGAATATTTTTATAGTGATAACATGTGGATTGCCTTAAATTCTCCATTAAGAAGGTGTGTTTTATGAAGGTGCAGATCATAGAAAATGATTTTCTATTAGTCTTGGAAGTCAAGAAGTTCTTGATGAAGAGAAATCATGAGAGAAGGCAGAGACTGAAGGAAAAATGAATTATCTTGGATGTGGTTGTAGAGAGTGTTGATTGTGAAAGTGGGGTTCATATGTTTGAGGAAAATGATGAAGAGAGTGTGAGTAAATGCATGATAGCATGCCAAGAGAGAGTCGAGAAGGAGAAAACTGCAAGGAAAAGAGTGAGGTGAAGGCGTTCATGCCTTAAACTCAATAAGCAACATTAACTAACATTGGGTAATGTTGTAGAAATAGGAAGTGTTGGAAAGATGAGTGGTATTGTAGCAACAGAGTTGCAAGGGAGGGATGTTGCAACGAAAGATGGTTTTTTAGAAGAGAGTGGTGTGGCACGAAAAATGCCATTTTAGGAGGTGTATATGGGCATGTTTGATTCTCATAACTTTTTGTGTTGATTTTGCTGAGGCTGAAGAGTAACAAAAAAAAGAAAGTTTAGCAGACCAAAGAAAATATGTAGTTATCATGTTGCCAAAGTGAAGAAGATGTGAGGTGAAGATGTAGAGTAGTAGTGAAACAACAAGTTGAAAATTATTGTAGTAGAGGAGTGGTTGTGGTGAAAGAAAAAAAAAATGAGGAGATGCTTGAGCAACAAGCATGGGTGGAGTTCATTGAGACAATGGTAAAGGTGTGGAAGAGTGAGGATGGGGAGGGGTTAGTATGCACCATTGGACTAGTTGTAAACACCATTTGAGAGGGACTACCATGAGAAGGTGAGCCACATTGGGTGATATTTGTTGCAGCTAGTAGAGGTGGAAAAGACAATCAAGTGATGCCCTACCGTGAACCTCTCGGTCCGGTCGCTTCCACCAGGACCTTCTCTAAACTCGGCCCGAAGAGCTGTATCACTCTTCAATCCCATTTCGGGGCTTTTCTACACCCACAGCATCCTCCTGGTGATCTCCCACTCCTTATCGGGAAATCGAAACTCACGAGTTCGTGAGTTCAACGCTCACAATATCGGGTCTTTCACTTCCCCGAAACCCGATGGTCAAAGGGTCAATGATTTCTTCCTTATCGGGGATTTCCCTATCGGGAAATCGCTATCCGCGATGTCAACAACTTTAACTTACAATCACCGATGCCCGATGTGCTGATCTCCGATGCACGTGTAGATTTTGGCATTCATTCCCTCGAACTCCGGTACAACTCCACCTGTACTCCACTAAACCCTGTGGTCCCCCTCAGCCACGTCACCTCCTTCACTCGTGCGATCAGGAATCGCGGGATCATGGTTTCAGCGGTCGAAATTCCTTTGCATTTCAAAACCCCGAAGGCCGAATCTCGACCTCCCGGGATCTCATGCCAC
>SNQJ01S0084868.1:0-21860 GCA_010110895.2 Picea sitchensis
TTTCCACAACTTTGTTTAATCTTAGATTGTAACACTTGTATGATTTCCTTGTACTTGAGTAACCAACAAGTATTCCTTTATCCACACAAGAGTCAAACTTTTACATTCTTCCATCTTCTATTTTGATGTATCATTTTCTTCCAAAAACTATGAAGTGATTCACATTTGTTGGTCTTCCTTTCCATAGCTCGTAGGGAGTTTTATCAGTGTTTTTTCTGAGAATTACTCTGTTTTGAATGTGAATTGTTGTATGCACTGCTTGTTTCCAAAATATATCTGTCAATTTGGAATCCAATATCATTGTTCGAGCCATTTCTTGTATTGTCTTGTTCTTTCTTTCAACAACTCCATTTTTTTGAGGTGTCCTAGCAATGAATAATTGTTTTTTTATTCCATGACTGTTGTAGTAGTCCATAAATTCCTTTGAAATGAACTCTCCTCCATAATCATATCTCAAGCTTTTGATTCTTGAAACCATCTCATTTTCAATCATTTCCTTGTAGATCTTGAAGTTTTCAAAAGCTTCTGACTTGTTATTGAGAAAGAAAACTACAATCATTCTTGTATAATCATCAACTAATAACTTAAAGTATCTCTCACCTTTTAAGCCCTTTGTTGTAGTTGGTCCAACTAGATCAGTATGCACAATTTCCAGTGGTCTTGTTGTTGAATATTCCTTTGATTTGAACCTGGTCTTTGTTTTCTTTCCTTGTTGGCAATGCTTGCATAAAGTGTTGGTTGGTTTCGTGATTGTTGAACCCGTCTCTTTGCTTTTCTTTCCTTGTTGGCAATGCTTGCAGTGTTGGTTGGTTTCGATTTGGGAATTTCTCTGACTGTTTCTCTTTGTTGACTTTGATAAGGTTATCAAAGTGCATGTGACTCATTCTTCCGTACACAATTTTCATCTTCCTTTCTTATAAGTACAACACTTTTATTTCCAATTTCACTTAACACATATATGTTGTTTGAAGTTCTGCAGCCTATACCAACCAATTTCCTTGAACCTTCTTCTTATTCTACTTTTGTGAATCAAAAGTAACTATGACCTTTGGTCACACATTTGACTCACAGCACCAAATAGTATGCTTCATATCTTCTACCAAGAGAACGGGGCTTTGTGCCCTTTCATTCTTGTTCTCAATTCGATTTGTGTCTTCCAATTATTTTGGTTGAATTATCATTTTTGAAGGAGACTGTCCATTTCTTTCCTTCACAATGTAATAAATTTGTCTCTATCTACTGTAATGTGTTTGAACACCCACTTTCAACACATACACCACCATGTTTCTTTTTCTTATCTTGTAGAGCGTTTGTGGATTCTTCATTGCTATATTGATCTTGCTTTCTCTTATCCATGTCGCTCTTTTCATGAGCTTCTTTTGTCTATGACCTGTTATTTTGTTGAGTTTCTTAGGAGGGATTGACATTCTACAATATTTGTCCATGTGTACAAAATCGTTACATTTGTAACAATTCCACCTCCCTGCTGCTCAATGATTCAAACTCGTTGTAGCTTCTTCTTTGTGTTTCAAAAGGCCTTCTTGGATAACCATTACTTGTGTATCCTTCATAATTAGAAAGATTGAATAAACCCTTTGTGTATGCCTCTCAAAGTTGTTATTGTTCATGTTGTTAGCTTTGCAATTTACAGCTTTATGTCCAAAATTATTACGTGCATAACATAAACCAAAAAATATAGTTTGATACCTGGGAGTTGAAGATCTTTTGAAAGGAGGTGCTCTTATGAATCCTTATACTTCTTGAGGCTTGTCTATCTATTGTTGATTCTGAAATCTAAATCTTCTTAGTGGAGGAGTGTACCTGTCATCTTCCTTGTATATCTTCCTATCCCCTTTGATTTCTTCTGCATAGATTTTTGGATTTGTTTCTTGCTCTGTTTTTTTGGAGCTTGATCCCTTTTCTGTCTGATTGTATCCAAGTCTAGATTTGTCAAGACAAGATTTTTGACTATTGATAATGTCATCCAGAACTTTTGATCTATTATGCATATTTTTCTTTTGAATATCCTTTCTTAGTGTGACAATCTCTGCTTCCAAGTTTTGAATGCTCTTCTCCTTTTCTTCTAGTTGTTAATTGAGTGCTTCTTCAATTCTTTTATATTCTTCTATTTGAACCTTCAATTTTGTGATCATTTGTTCTAGTTCTCGAGTGTCCTTTTTCTTGTCTAGTTCTACTTGTAGTTTCTTGTTTTTCTTCTTTTCTCTTCTGATAACTTCTATGGCACACATTAATTCTTCTCGATATTCAACTTCTGCCTCTTCAATTTTGTTTTTGACTTCTTCATATCCTTCTTTGGCTTCTTCATATTATTCTTTGGAGTCTTCTTTGTCAGAATCTTTTACTGCCATGAATAGAACTCTTCATGTCTCACTGTCACTAATTTCATCTTCATCTGATGATGAGATGTCTTCTTTGATGCATAAGCTTTTCTTGAAATCTTTCTTTGTAGTTCTTTTACCTTTATATGTGTGTTTTCCTTTTGAGTAACCTTCATCATTTCTCTTTATCTTATGAGGACATTTGTTAGAAAAATGACCAATACCATCAAAATTAAAATAAATTAAAGGAAGCTTACCTCTATACCTACCGTTGGTTCCCTTGTTCAGTCTTTTGACAAAGTTGGCCACTTGTTCATCATCTTCCAAGATGTCATTGTTGTTGCTATATTCTTCTTGTTCCTTTTTCTTTTGCTTTGACCTTTTGGATGCTTTGAAGGCTACTTCTTTTACATCTGGATTTTCCTGTTCAATTCTCATTTCATATACTGTGAATATTCCATGCATTTCATCCATTCATAGAATATTCACAGCATATATTAGGGTTGAATCTCATAGGAAGAGATCTTAGTACCTTTTGAAAAATTACAGATTCTTCGATTTCTTCTTCCAATCCTATGATTGCATTCACTGTTTCATCGACTCATAAGAAGTAGGCTGTAATAATCTCATCTTCCTTCATTTTTAGTTGTTCAAACTGACCTTTGTAAGTTTGAATCTTTGTTGCTTTGACTTTTGTATCTCCTTCATAAATATTTCGAAGCTTGTCTCAAATATCTTTAGTGGATTTAAAATGTGCAACTTTGGTGGATACTGTATCACTGAGACCATTCAAAAGTGCATTTGTATATTTGGAATTATTCTCATCGAGTTTCATTGCTTTGTCATTTGTTGGTGGAACTGTTGGTGTTGTGTATCCATCTACAATTGATTGCCAAACTTGAAATCCTTGTGCCTGTATATATGTCTTCATCCTTATGCTCCAAAAAGAATACTTATGTCCATCAAACTGTGGTATTCCATTTTTATACAAATTGGTACTTTCCATGATCTACCTTTCAATGGTTAAACTGATTTCTAAAGGAACCTTCTCTGAAACCAATTGTTGGATTACTGAGAGGGGGATGAATCAATAATAGAGTAATTATAATCCTTTTTCTCCAAATAGTCCAAGTGTTATATCAATGTAGAATTATTATCCAATAATGAGCAATAAGAAATGAACAATCACAAACATACACAGTACATCAGTGTTTTACGTGCAAACCCAAATCGGGAGAAAACCACGGAATGCATTTTCTTATATGTCTTGAAGAATTACATTCATTGGAAGCACCAACTTCCTTTGTTTTCCAGCTGCAACTGGAAGGAGGTTCCACCTCCTAGTTTCTCAAGCTACAACCTGAGGGAAGCTCCAACTGCCCAATTCTCTGGTTACAACCAGAAGGAGGCTATAACCCCCTATGTTCTCTGACTACAACCGGAAGGTGGATACAACCACCTATCATTTCCCCGTCCAACCACCCTAAAGTATAAGTAGAATGATGGAACCACTATCAACCTGTCACTATGAGATATACTATTGTACAATTGTATCAACCTATACCACTACCTTGTATCCAATCTGTACAACTGCCCTGTAATCAAACCGTACCTGAACTGAACATGTATCTACAAAAATACAACATATATGTGACCTGTAGTGATGTAGCCCACGTGTCTACGTACCCTATCTGTTATGCAACCCGCGTATGCATTATGAAACTAGGCTTTCCTTTCACTTGAAAACTTTTGACCCTCTGTAACTTCTTTCGCATAGATCCGTAACCTGTCACTATATCTAGACTGTAATTATACCCTGTGCATGCATCCTCATACATAACCTCTACTCAAGGTAAGTATGTCTCTCTCTAGTCATGTGTCATATAGGTATGTGTAATCATGAACAAGTATAATATCCCTCACACGATCTTAGAACCCCTTTCTAATATTCAACATCTCAATAAATCAATAAATACAAGATATCAACCATGTACCATAAAAACTCTTAGCCATATGCCAAGAAATACAAGATGTGCCTCAACAATAAGTATCAATGATAAATATACCAACATTGTATTTCTATAGATCTGACTTATACAGAAGATCCCATGTAGCCACTAGTCTCTCTAGGGAGAATCCTCAAATCTCCATTTCCATTCCTCATGCATACATCAAAATCCAACTATTCATAGAAATAAGACATACCTTTTGAACCAATGAATAGATCTGATGTATCTGAGCACTCTAGACCTTCCTGGGAGCTTGATCTCAGAATCTAGAACCTCTACACCTTCATCTTCTCAAGTTTCATGGCTTTATCAACATGTACTCACCTTATACATAACCATCCCGTGTACGTACGCTCCCTATACACAGACAACCCACGTATTGTACGCACCCTATACACAGACAACCCATGTACACCTTAGAAAATAGGGTTTTCTATAAATCCGAGAATTTCACCGTCAATCCTTCATGCTACCTCAGACATTCGCCACTTCAGATGTATCCACAAGTACTTACAAGAAACTTTACACAAGAAAATAGATATGAAAAATGTACAAGTGTGCTCTTAATGAGTGATATTTGCCTCTTATTTATATCTTCATGTAGCATTACACTTTCCTTATTTTAGGGCTTCTTCATTTAAAATAAATTATTTTGCAAAGCACTTTGACCCTTGGGGGATTCTATAAGATTCATGAGGGGTTCTCCAACTTCATATGGTCATTACTCTCTAACTATGAGGAGTTATGTGATGTTCCACATACCACAGGAAATGGAAAAACAAGCACTATCCATATAGGATAGTTTCCCTGACAAATTCATTGTCCTTCAACTCATTATTCCAAAATTAAGCATGCGTTCTCTTACTCCGCAAAGCATCTTCCCGTGAGGGATTTCACCATAAGGGGACCATTTTGGAGTTCATCCATATGTACTTCTTATCAACCAAGACAAGACAATAATGAGTCATCTTTACATCAAACAATATTGGGTCCATTACCCAAACCTTTGTGCTATGGGGCTTTCTTCAAGGGTTGACATCAATGACAACCAACCTTAATCAACAACAGGGTCATCAAAGTGTTCTGCTTCCTAGTAACCTGCCAAACCTACAATGTCTAGGCAAAAAGAGTGTTAGAGATATTGATAGAAATACACAAAAATCATAAAAATATCCCTTCTAGGGTAATTTAATATGAAAGTGCATAAAATTGAACTAGTTAAAATATTAAAATAGGACTAAATGGACCAAATTCTAATTCATTTTCATTTCACCTTGTGAGATTTGGGATTTTTACCCCTTTCTGAGTGATTCTTCTATTCCTAATTCTGGGAGATCTAGAGCATAATTTTGACTACCATCTGGACCAGGTAAGCGCTCTTTCCATCCTCTACCTTTTTATGGTTTAATTTCTTCATTTCATGCAATTTTTTTCTGAGATTTGAGCCAAGTTAGGGCTTTAATGGTGCCCTCGAGGACTGAATATCCTTTAGACTATTGTGAGGGGCATCAAAGACACCCTGAACGACATAGAAAGGGATTTTTGGCGCCCTGTAGATAAATCTAGGGGGGAATCAAGTGCAAAAAATAATTTTTTATTTTTATTTTTACCTAACGAGAAAGCACCATTTTGGTCTCAAATTTTTACTAATGATTTTTATTGTCATTTGTAGGAGATTACTTGCCACCATGTTGGAATGGAAGGAACGAGAGCACAAAAGTGATGATTTGGATGCTTTATAAGATCAAAAAACTGTAACTACTCTAAAAAACTATGGGTTGTTAAAGTTATTCAAAACCCAAAGTATGAGAAAAGAACTGATGTTTTTGGAGAATTTAATAACAATGTGGGATGTAGCCGAACAAATTTTTGGAGTTGGTCCTCACACCCTCGAGATTGAGCTTGAGGACATATATTTCCTGACGGGGCTCACAAAATGAGGAGCACATATTATACTATTCATGTATCATGGTACAGATAGGACTACTGATAGTTATGTTTCAAAGTTTTATTGGGTAGGGTCTCACAAGACCGGTGCCAATGTTTCCATCAAAGAGAAAAAAAATCGTCCTCTCCGCACTGTCGCATTTACCATTACTAAACTGGAAGGAAGCACTTGTCACTGACTAATTTCCAAATCATAGATGACCTATGTCGTTGAGTGCATGGAGGAAAAGATTTTCAACTGGTGTGTTGGTGTGTTGACTAACTTAAAGGATCAAATCACAAGATGTAAGATGGGGAACCAGAAGCAGTTCATATATGGCTCTATGTTAGTATCATTATTTTTGGAGAGAGTTCCAATGTTTCATATACATATTCACATCTTTTCATGTTCGATCACTGAACCACGCATGTAAAGATGGACCAGTTTCTCAGCTCGAATAGGGGTCGGTCGTCCAATCTTTTCTTTTGACGTTGATTTCTTCAATTGGTGGAAGAAACAAATCCCTATGATAGAGGATTTCCCTTATGCTAGTATGGATTTTTAGGGAAGTACATACTTGGCGTTCATGCAAGGAGTAGATTTGGATGCTTCAGGTGAGTCTCCAAAGAACATGACCTCACAATCTTCTTCTTCTTTTTTTAAATTTTGATGTATATGATTTTTTTTGTTGTACAAATGGATTAACTTATAAATTCATCTTGAATATTGAGGACAAGTGTGTCATGATGGTATGACGACATATGCTTGATGCAAATAAACCATAGATATAGAGGTAGGTGACGATGTCGAAGAGATTTAGGATGTGGAGAGGAACATGATGGGTTTAACCATGGGAGTCCCCTCAATGTGCTTTTGGGATATCCCTCGTCACTTACAGAGATATGTAGTGGGTGTGTCTGAGGGCATGATTCACCTACTACGTCAAGTAGCTAGAGTGGTTACTTACTATCATGAGCACCATGCACCACAGGAAGACTAATAGAGTTTCTTGATAGATGTTGTCCGAGATTTTGTGATGATGATGTATAGGCCATGTATCCTAATTTTTTGACCCTTATGTACTTTTTTGGACATATATATCACACGCTTTTTCTACTTATATACATATACATATACATACATATATATATGTGTGTGTGTGTGTGGATTTTGTTTCAACTACTTACCTTTCAATGAAATGTTTTCATTTTCGCATTGTCATGTATGATTTATGGTTTCAAACATTTATCTATGTGAAAGATGCCATTAAACATGTAATTTTCTAATGAATCAATAATAGTGTTGAATTCTCTCGATATATGTTGATATTCAATGTCAGAAAATGACCTTTTGAGACAATGAACCCTTAAATCAAGAGGTAACAATGTTGAGTTATAGATAGAATAACTGTGATTCAATTAATGAACCACGATTTGAGAGTCAATACTGAAAATTATATGAGATATACCAAGAGAGGCAACCTCGATAAAAAATCTGATCACGACGTGATATTATACAACATTATTGGTTGTGGGACCAAGAAAAATTCCTTCTAAACTCACCAACTCGCTAGAATGGTAAATGGTCCAAGATGTAGAAGCCAAGTTTTGGGTCTATCGACTAGCACCATTTTCAAATCCAAAGTGTACGAGAAAGGAAATTGACATCTATGCATTCAATCACAAAGAAATATAAGTAGATATGGGTGAAACACATTCTCTCACGCAAAATAAAACACACACATACCAAACCAAAACATATGGTACAGTAATGTACAAAGCACACATGCAGAATGCCCCTAATAATAATACTTTTTCAAATAGATCCCATTTTGAGGCTCCCTTAAGGATATTCCATCATAGTTTATTAGATCATAAGAACCTTTCTGTAGCACACGTTTTATGATGTAAGGTCCATGTCACATAGGTTCTAATTTTCTTAGCCCTAGTTTATCATGGTCTTGGTTGTAGACCAGGACTAAGTCTCCTTATTCAAAGGTGCGAGATCAGATAGACCTATCGTATCGAATCTTGATACATTTATAGCATGTATTTTAAATGAGAGAAACATCACTATGACTCTCTTCAAGTTTAGTTAAGTATAGAAAACATTATTCCTTAGTAGAGGTGTTCGACAGAAGTACTACGACTAGCATCAAATATTTAATTTTGCATTCGATTGACATCACTTCTTATAAACCATATACCAACTGGAAAGGTGTGAATCCAGTGGAAATTTTAACGGAAGTCTGGTAAGTCGAAAGTAGTGATACAATTTGTAAATTCCAATTTGTTTTGTTCACCCCCACCATGCATTGAAGTATGGTTTTCAAGACTTTATTGATAGCTTCTACTTATCCATTGGATTGTGGATAATACGGAGATGATTTTTCATGATGAAAACCCAATTTGGCACTCAACTCAGTCATCATCTAATTTCATAAATGAGATCTGTAATCAGTTACGATAGCTTGCGAGACTCTGAATATAACAATGATGTGGTTAAATATGAATAGAGAAATAGTTTTTCCATCGTTCAGGAATGTAGGAATAGCCTCAACCAATTTAGTAAAATAATCGACCACAATGATAATATAACTGTTCCCCCCAACTGAGGTAGGATTACATTGCATGAAATCAATGCCCCATTTTGAAAATGAGCCAAAAACAACTACTGGATGAAGTGGAGTAGGGTGGGTACATGCTTTCTTCTAGAATATTTGACAAAGTGGGAAGTTCTTAATAGCTTCAATATAGTATTTAAATATCAATGGCCAAAAATACCCTACATGTAGGATTTTCTGGGTTGTATCCATCCTAGAAAGATTACCGCTACACGATCCTGAGCGACAGTCATTCAAGAGATTTTCAACCTCTTCATGAGTTAAATACTGTCGCAAAATGGTATCAATAACACAACTATATAGAGTGTCACCAATGCTAAGATAATATTTTGAATGATGACGAATGAGATGAAACTCGTCACGAGATACATTAGGCCGAAAGCGTTGGGTCTGGAGATACAACAAAATGTCTCCATACCAAGGATTAGATGTACTAATGAGGAACAATGACTCATATAGAAGTGAATCAAAGGGATCAATTTATGCATGTATATGGGGAAAGTCACAAATCAAATGAGAAAATACCAATGATTTCTTCGACTTCAATTTACCAAACTCGACATCGAATTCCTAGAGAATAATGATCCACACCTAGAATATCCCCCCCTTAGTATTTGACGAGTTAGAATGTGATACATGGGGTTTGAGTCAACAATAACTGTGGTTTTGCGGAGTAGGATGTAATGGATAAATATTAGAAAAATGATTACCGCTGCCAAAGACAATTTCTCAACATGTGAATATTGGAGTTCGGGGTCTGTGAGGCTTTTACTTGAGTAGTATACCACATGCTTTTTTGTCGTTGTCATCCTCTTGATCTAACACCATGGAAATAGTGGAAGTGGAGGCATCCAGGTAAAGGATATTATCTCCAATATAGTTGGGGGGATGCAAAAATGGCGTGTGTGTTAAACCATTCTTGAGAGAATTGAATGATCGTTGAGCTTGGTCATCCCAAGTGAAAAGGATGTACTTCTTCAATAATCACATAAATCCTTTTGTGATATCTACATAATTGCAAATGAAACAACGTAGAAATTTTTCCTTCCCCTGCAAAATTTGGAGTTGGTTTAGGTTATTGGGAGGAGGTAAAGCCAAAATATATTTCACTTTTAAGGGATCAACCCTAATCCCATATTTTGAAACCGCAAAGCCTAGGAGTCTACCTATTTCAAAAACAAAAATACATTTGTGAGGATTCAAGCGTATGTTGTAAAATCGACACCTAAGAAAATTTTCTCTCAGATGATCAATGTGATCCTCTCGACGAGTTGAATGAGCAGTAAATTCATCGAGGTAGGGCTCAACAATATGCTTGATATCATGGAAATCATATGACATAACCCGCTAGAAGGTAGCTCCAACATTTTTAAGGCCAAAGGGTAACTTGCGGTATGTGAAGGTTCCCCACGGGAAGATGAAAGAAATTTTATGTTGATCATGAGGGAGAATATCAATCTGGTTGTATCCTGAGAATCCATCCATGAATGAAAATATTACACTTTCGACACAATTGTCAATGATTTTGTTAATGAAGGGAGTAGGGTGATTGTCCTTAGGAAAAGATTTATTTAAGTCCCTATAGTCGACACAAACTCTAATTGTCCCTTGTTGTTTTGTGATATGAATGATGTTAGAAACCCATTCGGTCAGAGGTATAGGATAATTGAAACCAATTTTCAACAATTTTTCCACTTCTGCCTTTATAGCCATAGTTTTCTAAGGGTGCACTGGGAAAAGTTTCTATCGTACAAGTTTAGATCCACGGTAAAGTTGGATTTCATGCACAACGATCGAAGGATCGATCCCTGTAATTTCTTTGTAGCTCCAAGCAAAAACATCACAAAATTCTTTAAGTAAGGTCGTGTAAGCCTGAATTTCTCAGTCAGACAATTCACGCCTAATTTTATGTTTTCCACTACACCATCTTTTTATGATATGTCAATGGAAATGGTCTATGTAAAATTCCCTAAATTTCCTTCAAAAATAGTTTCCTGAGTAAGTATCAAAAATTGAGGGTTACTGACAATATTAGATGGGAAGATGGATTTAATCCCTTCCTCTATCACATCCAAACTTGGGAGAAAAGATGATTGATGGTGGTGATCATCCCAAGGTGAGTCTTCTATGCTAAGCATTTCCATTATAAATTCGTCCAATGGAAAAATATGTAGGAAATAGTCAGAACAAGATGAGGTTATCCAGGATGGTAGAGGATATGAATATGGTGCCACCAAATGTTGGTCGTTAGGAGAAGGAGAGGAAAATTGAATAGTTTGATATACTTCCTCGACTCGACTAAGTGGAATAACATCGCAAATCATATAAAGTTCTAGTGGACTAGGCATGACCCAAGGATCAGATAATTCAAGGGATTGGTATACCATGTTTGAAATAATATTAATCGTTGAATTTTGTTGAGAGGTTTCAGGGGAAGATATGGAAAAATCTCGCATGAGTGATGAATATTTGAGGAGACCTACTACCACACTCTCATAGATAAGATTCAAATCTCCCCAAAATGGGACATTGTTGGTAGTGTGAATGTGGATATTTGGCATACAATAATCTAGTTGGTCAATAGTAATAATCTTCCCTTGATGGGGAAATTGCACCAGATGAAAAACCAAAGATGTAAGGATGACCATCGCATAAAAACATCTTGGACCAAGTAGTAAATTATAGTCTAGAGGAGTGTCAACTACTTCTACATCGATGAAAACAGTGTTCCCCCTAGTTCAATGACTAAATATTGCAACAATCCAAAAGGATTGAAGCCTCGTCCATCAAATGATTCAGTGTAGTAAGTGACTGATTTAGACTAGGAGAACCTAAGGTCTTCCAATAAGATAAAGACATAACACATGTTGAATCTCCTTCATCCAATATAGTATGATGGATGCTTCGATTCCAAAAAACAACCTGAATTTGAAATGCAAGTTCATGAGAGAGCCTTGTTTTATAATATTCCAAGTTAAATGTAATAGTATTGGATGACTCGAGGTCTACAACACCAATCACTTCCAAGATGGTTCTACTCTAACTAGGACAATTCTACAGAACCTCGAGTGTCGACATCGCACAGGGTGTTTGGATTAAAAGACGACCTTTGTATTCTACTCTTGGGTGGATGTAATATAGAGAAAAAAATTGGTTTCTCTATCTGGAGAGGTCTAGAGGGAAGGGTAGAAAAAATGGAAGTCATGTTGTTTGTAGTTCCATTATTTAAAATTCCATTACTCATTTTACATGGAGGTGTATCATATGTCTTTGTTCTAGTAGTCAAATCTATAGTCTCATTAAACATAAACAAAATGTGAACTTGAGGAAGCATCCCCATTAGGAGGATGACCTATGGTGCCCACTTGCAGAGGTGCATAATTTTTTGTAACCATTGTTTGTTGTTGTTGTGGAAAAGGATTACTAAAAATAGCGGGTTGGGTGTTCTCTTTTTAAAAAAAAATCACTTCGTCTCAGTGAGGATAATCCCTCGTGTAATGATCTTCTCCACACATCAAACATGAAAATTTCATCTTTCATTGTGGTTGTTTATCAACAACAGGTTTTTGTGTTTTTAGACTCTCCATTTGATTAGAAGTTTTCTTAGATTTACTTTAATTATACTTATTTCCTCCAGTTTGCAGAGATGAAGCAGATTGGAATGAATTCACCTAAGAGGTTTGAACATGAGAGGAAGGAGGGTTGCATTGAATATAAGTCTGTGTCGTAGTTGGGGTAGAAGTTGAATGACTTGTTTTCCTAGTTGGTTGTGTGGAAGAATGAATTTATAAATAATCGATGACACCATCAGAATGAGCACCAAATGATGGTTTTGATTGATCACTTGAAATGCGGGGAGAATGTGATATTAAGTCATACAAGGTACCAAATTGAGAATAAACCAAATCCATATATTGAGCATGACTAATACCCTGATCTTTAGTGACAATAACTCCCATTGCAACATCTCTAGAAATGGGTGGTAAAAGGGAATTCATGAACCATTCTTCCAATAATTAATCTAGAATGGAAGCTTTGATTAACCGTTTTCACCACCTCCACTCATGAATATGATCAGAAATATGAGTGGAAGTAGATTGTCGAAGGGAGGTCAAAATATATGTACCAGTTTCATATCTAATTGATAGTTGAAAATGGGTTAATAAGGCCATCAAAAGTGAATTAAAGTCATTGAATAAACCTC
Source organism: Picea sitchensis (assembly GCA_010110895.2). Classification (NCBI taxonomy): domain Eukaryota; kingdom Viridiplantae; phylum Streptophyta; class Pinopsida; order Pinales; family Pinaceae; genus Picea; species Picea sitchensis. The sequence continues at coordinate 13,103 of SNQJ01S0084868.1, forward strand.
ACGGTAATTCAATATACCACTTAGTTGTTGAGCCAGTAAGAGTTTGTTGGAAAAGACACAACCAAATAGAATAATCCATTAATCAGTTCGATTAACACCAAATATGGAATGTCATAACATGGTTATTGGATTCTTCCCCAGGTTTTCCATCAAACTTAGGAATATCAAATGGTAACTTGGTAGGAATTACTAGCGAGAATGGAGAATGTAGCATGGGATCATTCATCAATCTTGAAAAATATGGAAGGTCCAAAGTGGCTAGAAAATGTATTTTTCGATTGCTTTGAGATATTGGTAATACTGATGAAGAATCAGAATACTAGTAGGACCATAAGTCAGTTTTAAATGTATGTTATATCTTGATGGTCCTCCCATAGGTTGTTGTTGAGGAATTAAGAGAGAGATTCACCAGTTGAGGAATTTGGGCAACAAAAGTGGGGTTCAACAGTTAATTAGGTACACTTCCTTGTGGAGGAAAACTTGTTTGAATTGGTTGACCATAGGTAGGGTTAATAACACCTGGAAATGATTTTCTATAATAATTTCCTAAGGGAGTAGGATTAGAGGGTCCCTCTTGAGCGGTTTTCACCCATGAGGAACCTACCAGAGCAGTTTTCTCGTAGGCTTGTTGCTATATTTAAACAAAAGGGTTTGGAAGTTGTCATATAAATTTCCCTCCAGTCATAGGTTGGGTTACAAACATTATTTTTCCACAAACTAAGGGTTTCCCCCCTAGTAGGAATCTGTCCACTAATAGGAAAATTCCCACTAATGGGATTTTGTCCACTAGCAAAAAACTCCCCCCCGGTTGCAACTTGTGTCACAATAGGATTTTATCTTCTAAAAGGAGGAGGTGTCCCGATAGGATTATGTGGTATAAATGAACTTCCTGTTTTCAAAGGCACAACATGTGAAACTCTCATAGTGTTGTGTAATTGACTAGGAAGGAGAAAACCTGAGCTACTTGACATTTGACCCGAAATGGTAGAGGTGTTACCTACTTGTCCCTCAGGACGACCAAGTAAATGACTTGGCATAATCATATGTGATCCTAAGGAAAAGGTTATAGGCGACTGTGTCGAGGTAGGAAGAGATTGGGTTGGGTTCATACCCATCTTAAAAGAGATGTCTTAGCCTAAAGATGTTCTTCACAAAGTTGAAGGAGTAGAAGAAGGATTCTGGGTAGGATTAACTAATCCATATATTTGAATAAAGGCAGTAAATCATTTTCTAGGGTCAGATGTTCCTGACTCCATAGATAAGACTTCCTCATATGGTCTGAGTTGTAGTTTGGAAGGACAATATTGTAGTGCAAATTCAAAATACCCCAAAGGAGGTATCTATAGAATGATTGGGCCAAAAGGATGAATTAAAGGTGGGTTTACAGGAACAAAACCTTCCTGAAAACCTATGCCTCCCTTTCGTAAATGGTTCAGGTAAAGGAGAAATTACACTCCCAGTCTCAAAGAAAAAAAATTTGTTTATTGTTCCTTCGTGGGAATGATATTTTAGTGAATGAGGAGGTAAGGGTTCGTAACCTTCCATAGGAAACCATTGCATCATACGAGACCTACAAAGACTATCGTCGTCCAAATTTTAAAAAAAAAACAATCTTAGGTCCAAATACAAGTGACAAAAGAACACACCCTTAAAAAAGCTAATTGTAATGAACCAGACAAACAATAGATGAATATTTCAAAGACATTATATCAATCCATCAACTAATATATGAGAAGAAGTTACCCTGACCTCCATGTATCAACCCTTCTTGGTGCAAGCAACCCTCGCTTCGCAGGGTCACCCACCAAGGGTACTGAAAGTGTGATACAATGTTTGCCCCAGGTACCATGGGAATCCCCCCACAATCACCTCTGTGTATACCTAGGAAAGACCACTAATGTTACCAACTCCCAACCGACCTCTTGGGGGGTAAAATCGGTAGTTGAGACCAAACGTATGGGAAGGATATCAAATTTCGAAGCTCTTCAAGAGAACTGAAAAAAAGTGGATCAGTAAGACTCATGAGGACCTTGAACGGATTTTGGATTCATGAGCCACCAAGACCAAATGAAACCAATAGTTTCTCAAGAAAAACCCCCAATATACGCTCTTTCTACTACAATTGGTCAAGCTTTGGAGGGGTAATCTCCTCTTCTCTTTCGCACGTGAACTTGTGTTTATCCCCTATGTTAGAGAGGGTTCCTGGATATTCCTATACGATGATTGGATTTGATCACGTTTTAGTGTTCTATAGTCTTTTTAGCAATCTTGGACAATTTACTCACTTTTCCTAGTCCAAAGATTCTAATCCCTAGACTATTGTTTGTGTTCTATAAATAAAAGGTCTAGTTTATTTTAATTACATGTGGTTGATTCTTTATATATGTTTCTTACTCAAGGGAATATGGAGATGAAACTTAATGATGTTTTGACCTAACTCCCAAAACCATGCATTAGGAAAATGAAATGCACAATTTCTTTCAATGAATCCTACTTAGAAGAGGGAGAAGAGGTTTCTTTTTCTTTGAAATATGATTAAACACTCAACACTACACTCAATGAATGCAACACTAAATGAAATTTTATTTTCATTTAAATGAAGGATCCAAATGTTTGCCAAATTATCAAAAGAAAATTCCTTTAATTTTCAAAACCAATGGATGCTAAGTTATTTAATTTTTTCAACTACAACTCTACTTCTAAAGATATATAATGCATGAATTTCTTTGTTTGATTTAATTATTCAAATGAGATCAAATTCAATTCCTTTGATTATTTTCCTATTTCAATGATCATGAAATAGTTCAAAGCTAATATAGAAGAGAACATGAAGAAAAAGAACACTCGAACAAAGATGCATTCACAATTCGAGAGAACAAAGAGACTTTCTACACTTGTTCAATCAAAGCGTTCAAAAGTAAGAAATCACTCTTAAAAGTATTAAGACCAAAGTATTCGAGACCAATTGATAGCACAACCAACTCTAAAAAAATTCAAAATTCAATTGGATCAACAACTGCCAAAAGATAATAGAAGTACAAGAGTCAATTGCCAACAAACCACCTTCAAGTTGACAGAAAAGACTTCCAAAACTAACAAGTATAATGCTTGAAAGTTCTCTGGGAATAAAAGTACAAAATTCAAATTTCATTGAAAATGAAAATTGTCTCTTTCTTTGGAAAGGTTGATCTTCTTGTACTTAGATAGAACAATCGTCCTCTTATACTACTTGCACAAAGTTAGATGAAAGCAAATCTAACTAAATGAAACAAGCATAAAATTCATATGTAAACTAAATGAGACAAAAGTATGGGAATAGTCCCAGATTATATTTATGAGAAACCAAGGGCAATACTTACAATCATCTTGAAGTTGAGAAAGCTTCCTCCAATGTTTTTCCTTGCCAACCCCTTACTACATGCTAACAAATGAACCAGAGAGTTGATATGCTTCATACTTTAACTTCATCTAATTTCTTCCACCCTTTAGAGGCCTTGTTTATATAGATGCTTCGGAAGCTTAACCAACTTAGAATATCAAGGGAAGGTTGATATCTTTCCTCCATAAGTTAGGATTGATTACCCAAAAAGGAGAGAATCGGTCTTATGATTCATCCCTCAATCATAACCACCAAAAATATGTCGGCACTGACCCTTATAATAAGGTGGGATTGGTTAAAACCATCCTAACATGAATTTCCCTCCCTTCAATCATGACATGATGCATCGGTGACACTCCTTCATGGTCTAGCAAGAGGTGTTACCCTAAGGGTGACACTCCCTAAGCCATGGAAGGGGGGAATCAGTGCTCCAACTAAGCCAATTAACAAGGGGGTAAATAATGTGTTTGACCTTCAAAAAGTGGATTTTCTTATCTTTGATAGCTAGGGAACATGAAAAAATGTTTTCCATGGTGTAGGGGATGTGAAACCAAGGTGTGACACTTAGATGTGACAATTTTTCTTGTAACAACATGCGATTTGAATATATGAATTTGTTGGGGTATTTGGAGGAGGTTCTCCTAATATTTAAGAGATTTTATGTAACCCATCTCTTTTATCTCTTTTGGAGTTTCTCTTAATTCTCATATCTATTTTATCGTTCTATCTTAATTATTTGATACATAACATTTGGTATTATAGCATACAGTCCTTGGTTGGATCCTTCAAAATGAGGCATTATATCATTCTCACCCCAAATTTATTTTTGGGAATTTTTCAGATAGTAAAATTTTTATAGGGATGAGGAGAGATAGAGAAGCACATATGGTAAAAATTCTAGGGTCTGGTTCGCTATAATTTCAGAGTTGGAATATGTGGAAGTTAGGTTTTTTTACTAGTCCTAAAAATAGTCGCAATCATGTGTTCTTGGTAAAACAATCATATTTCATTATAGAAAGATCCAAATTGAGTGTCAAAAGTTTCATTGGATAGTAGATAAATCATAGTAGTTTATTTCAATATTTTAGAATCAGATCCAAAATATTTGACATGTGTCAGGCCATGTAAGTTCAATATCTTGAAGAGAAAAAAACAACCATTTTTTGGAGAAATTTAATATAATATTATATTGGCAAATCAAAAAAAATTCAAACTTATGGAATTATAGAGAATACATATTGACATACTCTAGGTCTAAATTTTAGACTAACAAGGGCTGAAATTTCAAAATTACATCAAATCTAAGGTCGACGAGTGGGACAATTTAAAAACTAGGGTCTTAAAAGGTATGTTAACTTAAAATTATCATAAATTTTGATTGATATGTCCAATTGAGGTGATTCAAAAGATATTGGAAATTGAAAAAAATAGGAGGATAAATTGAGAAAAGGATCATAACTATTTGGGATAATTATTAATAATATATTAAGGCTTGACATTATGGGTTTGATTAGATCCCCACTAAGAACTAATGGAAAAACCTACATTTAGTGGTAATGAAGCTAAAGTTGAAATAAATCTCACATGGAATGGTTGAGGATGGTAAATGAAATTGGTATGAGTCCTTTTGGGGCAGTTTTTATTTTTGGGATGTGAATTATAAGTGGTGGAATAGACTTGATGAAGATACTAGATTATATGCCAATTGGGAAGAGTTTGAAAATCTCTTCTCAAATAAATGGATCAGGGGATACAAAAATGGAGGAGAAGCATAAAATTCAAGATGAATTAAAAGAAACAAAATAAGACATAAGAAGAATTTTTTTTGAGTTGTCCAAGATACAAGCCCTTAATGAATCACTCATTGAGGAGGTTCATAAATCGAAGAAGGAAAAAATTATCAAAGGAAAGTGGGAAAATGATGAGTCAAGGGAAGAATTGAAAAAGAAAGATGTTGAAATTAGAAGGTTGTGTAAGAATAATCAAGAAATTCTTAATGATGTTAAGAATGAAAAAGGCACCTACAAGAGGTAGAATCAAAGATTGTTAGTGAATAAATGAGTAAAATTGTTGAAGACACCCTAGATGATAAAGATATAAAAAACGAAATGCATGAAATAATTAAAGAAGGAAGAAATATATTGTTGGAAAATATCACCATTCATATTTAGAAGGAGAAGGTAAACAAGATCCGAGGTCACCAAAAAATAATGGAAGAAGTTGAGATCTAAATTGAAAATGTCAAAGTCAAATATGATGGAATCATCTCAAAAGTAGTTATTATCAAACACCAAGCATAAATGATAGAGGATATCATTGTCTCAAAAAATGAATACCAGTGATATGGGTGTCATAATGAAGGAAAAACATCAAAGGTGAAACCATATGGACACCCTCATTAACAACAAATTTTCAAGAAAATAAAAAAGGTCAACATCAACATTACCAAGGAAGAAAATGGAATAATCAACAATATTCATGGAATAGGGAATCACAAAACCATTGTTTGACATGATATAATCAAATACCGATAACTACTACAAATTGGAGAAATCACAACAACAACACATGGAATCAAAGGAAATAAATTTATTCAAAAACCAACTTCCTTGTAGAGATGAAGTAGATTGGTCTTGATTCACCTAAGAGGTTTGAATAGGAGAGGAAGGAGGGTTGGGTTGAATAGAAGTCTGCATCATAGCTAGGGTAGAAGTTGAATGACTTTTTTTCCTAGTTGGTTATGTGGAAGAATGAATTTTTAAAGAACCGACAATGCCATCAAAATGATATTTAGATGATGGTTTTGATTGATCACTTGATGTATGGGGAGCATGCAGGATTAAGTCATACACAATACTATATTGAGAATAAACCAAATCCAGATATGGGGCATGATTAATAGCCTTCTCTTTAGTGACAACACCTCCCATTACAACATCTCTAGCAATGGGTGGTAAAAGGGACTATGTGAACCATTCTGCCAATAATTGATCTGGAATGGAAGCTTTGATTAACCTTTTTCACCACCTCCACTCATGAATATGATTAGAAATATGAGTGGAAGTGGATTGTCGAAGGGAGTTCAAAAGATCCATACCAGCTTCATGTCTAATCAATAGTTGAAAATGGGTTAAGAAGGCCATTGAAAGTGAATTAAAGTCATTGAAGAAACCTCGCGTTAATTCAATATACCACTCAGCTGCTGCGCCCGCAAGAGTTCACTGGAAAATACACAACTTAATAGAATAATCTATTAATGAGTTCGATGAACACCAAATATGGAATGTCATAACATGGTTATTGGGGTATTCACCAAGTTTTTCGTCAAACTTAGGAATATCAAATGGTAACTTGGTAGGAATTACTGACTAGAATGGAGAATGTAGTATGGGATCATTCATCAATCTTGACAAATATGGAAGGTCCAAAGTGGCTAGAAAATGTATTTGTCGATTTCTTTGAGGATAGTGGTAATACTAATGAGACATCAGAATACTAGTACATAACAAGCTCATGGAAGTGACCTAGCAACTCCAGCCAGTGCAGAATGTAACTTGCATACTTTTTGAGGAGATTGAAGGACAAGGTACACATCTAGAACAAGTAGTCACCTCTCTTGAACAATGATTGGAAGGACCTGTCACCGAGAAGTTCATTCAGGAGTTTGTCTAACAGGAGGCTCTAGCGAAGCAACAGGTCGAAGCAGCTCGATACAAGCTCGAGGCATTTGAGGTAGAGTTACCTAGATCATAGTGACTCGAGATGAGTCATGGGTGAGTGTTGGGGGCCTGTTGGCCCTTGACCAAGTTTCGAAGAAATTGGGTCACGTTTGATCGATTTTGAGACTTCAACAGGCTGTTCAAAGGTGGAGCGCAAGGTGAAGAGGATATCGTGTGATATCAGCCCCTTATTAGGGCATTTTTGGGTTTAGGGTTTATGTAATGGGTATGGGATGTCAACCCATGGGTTTACCCATGTTTAGGCCCCATTTGTAATGTATAAATAGACATTTAGGCGATGTAAGAAGGGGCCAATCTGCTAAGTGATAGAGTTCGATCTATGTGATTGCAAAGGCTTTGTGCTTATTGTGTGTTAAGAACTTGCAGAGCTAAGTGCAAGTGATTGTAAGAATCTTGTGTGCAGATTATAAGAAGGATTTGTGCTTAAACCTAGCTCGGGGAAGGAGGATCTGGCAAGGTGCGTGAAGATCTCCTGTCCTATGCGAAGTGGGTTCTTGTGGCTCTGTTCTTGTAGAATATTGAGAGAAGAAAATAAAGAAGAGAAGAGTTGGTGGACGTAGCCCCACACTAGGGTGAACCACGTATATCCTGTGTTGTGGTTTCTTTGTGCATTATAGTTCTTATGTTGTTGATGTGATGTATTCTTAGTGCAATGATATGTGTTAGATGCATCTTATATAATAGCTTAGTTCTTAGTAATGTGAATGAATGCTAGATATGATCTATTTAAATGTGCTAAGTGATGATGTATTAGATCTTGTGGAAACACTTCTCTTCTCTGTAATTAGGGTTTGAATCTGCTATGTTCTAAGGGTTAAATGCTAATGAATGTTAACTAATAAGTGCTCTGTTAAGGTATTGTAATCACAGATCTGTGTCCCATCTAGTTTGCATACATCTGAGTCCTGCAACCCCCCCACCTCTACCTCGAGTAAGACTTCACCTGCTTCACAGGTGTTGTTGAAAGGGCCAGTAGTTAGGGTCTTGTTGGTGAATTGYTGAAGCATTGAACCCTGGGTCTGCCCCTGTGCCAACAGGACCATAAGTCAATTGTAAAGGTATATTATATCTTGATGGTCCTCCCATAGGTTYTTGTTGAGAAATCTGGGAAGTAAGAGCGAGATTCACCGGTTGAGGAATTTGGGCAACAAAAACAAGGTTCAATAGTCGATTAGGGACACTTCCTTATGGAGGAAAACTTGTTTGATTCAATTGATCCTAGGTAGGGTTAATAACACCTAGAAATGATTTTCTAGAATAGAGTATTGAGGGAGTAGGATTAGATGGTCCTGCCTGAGTGTTTTTAACCCATGAGAGACCTGCCATAACACTTTTCCCCCAGGGTTGTTGTTGGATTTCAAAAAAAGGGTTTGGAAGTTACCCTATAACTTTCCCTCCAATCATAAGTTGGGCTACAACCGAGTTTTTTCAAACAACTAAGGGTTTCCCCCCAGTAGGAATCTGTCCAATAATAGGAAAATTCCCACTAATGGGATTTTATCCACTAGCAGAAAACTTCCCCCTGGCTAAAACTTGTGTCACAATAGGATTATGTGTTCTAAGAGGAGGAGGTGTCCTGATGGGATTATGTGTTATAAATGAACTTATGGTTTTCAAAGTCATAGTGTGTGAAACTATC
>SNQJ01S0084868.1:29026-62466 GCA_010110895.2 Picea sitchensis
CTACAGTCGAGGTAGAGTATATTGCAACAACATCATGTTGTACACAGGTTCTTTCGATGAAACAAACTCTAACAGATATACAGGTTGAGTATGATGAGCCCATTCCAATCTATTGTGATAATACAACCACCATCAATATCTTGAAAAACCCGGGGATGCACTCCAAGACGAAGCACATTCCAATCAAGTATCATTTTCTACAGGAGCAGGTTGCAGAAAAGAATATCAGAGTTGAGTATGTGGGAACAAAAGAACAAGTGGCATACATATTTACAAAACCACTTCCATGGGAAGCCTTTGAATATCTTTGCCAAAGAATTGGAGATATTTCTACTCCAAAATGAATGTTTTTTGAATGTTTATCTTATATGTCTTAGATTTACACGAGGAAGCACCATAAGAGGACAATTCAGTCAGAGGGAGCAACCCCGGATGGAAAGATACCCTTGCCATTGATGACAAAGGGGGAGAGATTTATCAGATGCATAGGACTAAGGCATGGTTCCAGGGGGAGAAAATTTATCAGATGCAGAGGACAGAGGCATGGTTCCAGGGGGAGAAAATTTATCAGATGTAGAGGAAAGAGGCATGGTTCTAGGGGGAGCATGAGTGATATGATTTCAGTACTAAGGTTGTTTATTAACGTTGGTTGTCATTGATGTCAACCCTTGAAGAAATCCCCATAGCACAAAGGTTTGGGTAATGGACCCAATATTGTTTGATGCAAAGATGACTCATTATTGTCTTGTCTTGGTTGATAAGAAGTAAATATGGATGAACTCCAAAGTGGTCCCCTTATGGTTAAAGCCCTCATGGGAAGATACTTTGCGGAGTAAGCGAACCCATGCTTAATTCTGGAATAATGAGTTGAAGGATAGTGAATTTGTTATGGAAAATATCCTACATGGATAGTGGTTGTTTTGCCATTTCCGGTGGTATGTGGAACGTCACATAACTCCTCGTGGTTAGAGAGTTATGACCATATGAAGTTGGAGAACCCCTCATGAGTCTTATAGAAGCCCCCAAGGGTCAAAGTGATTTGGAAAAGAATTTATTTTAAATGAAGAAGCCCTAAAATAAGGAAAGTGTAATGCTACATGAAGATATAAATAAGAGGCAAAGCTCACTCGTTAAGAACACACTTGTACATTTTGTATATATACTTTCTTGTGTAAATATTCTTGTAAATACTTGTGGATACATCTGAAGTGGCAAACGTTTGAGGTAGCATGAAGGATTGACGGTGATATTATCGGATTTATAGAAAACCCTATTTTCTTAGGCTTACGCGGGTTGTCTGTGTATAGGGTGCGTATAGTATGCGGGTTGTATGTGTATAGGGAGCGTACGTATGTGGGTTGGCTTTTTATAGGGTGAGTACATGTTGATAAAGCCATGAAANGTTCAAAAGGTATGTCTTATTTCTATGAATAGTTGGATTTTGATGTATGCATGAGGAATGACAATGGAGATTTGAGGATTCTCCCTAGAGAGACTAGTGGCTACATGGGATCTTCTGTATAAGTCAGATCTATAGAAATATAGTGCTAGGATATTTATCATTGATACTTCTTGTTGAGGCACATATTTTATTTCTTGGCATATGGCTAAGATTTTTTATGGTACATGGTTGAGATCTTGTATTTATTGATGTATTTAGAAGTTGAATATCAGAAAGGGGTTGATTAATAAGATCATGTGAGGGATATTATACTTGTTCATGATTACACATACCTATATGGCACATGACTAGAGAGAGACATACTTGCCTTGAAGAGAGGTTATGTATGAGGATGCATGCACAGGTTACAGTTACAGTCTGGATACATTGATAGGTTACAGATCTATGTGAAATAAGTTACAGAGGGTCAAAAGTTTTCAAGTGAAAGGAAACCCTAGTTTCAGAAGGCACACGTGGGTTGCATAACAGATAGGGAATGTACATACAGGGGATACATCACTACAGGTCACGTATCTATTGTATTTTTGTAGATACATGTTCAGTTCATGTACGGTTTGATTACAGGGTAGTTGTATAGATTGGATACAGGGTAGTGGTACAGGTTGATACAATTGTACAACAATATATCTCATAGTGACAGGTTGACAGTGGTTCCATCATTCTACTTATACTTTAGGGTGGTTGGAAGGGGCAAGGACAGGTGGTTGTAGCCGTAGAACATAGGGTGTTGTAGCCTCCTTTTGGTTGTAGCCAGAGAATTGGGGAGTTGGAGCTTCCCTTAGGTTTTAGCCTGAGAAACTAGGGGGTTGGAGCCTCCTTCCAGTTGCACCTGGAAAACAAAAGAAGTTGGTGCTTCCAATGAATGTAATTCTTTAAGACATATAAAAAAAATCATTATGTGGTTTTCTCCCGATTTGGGTTTCCACGTAAAACATTGGTGTACTGTGTATGTGTGTGATTGTTCATTTCTTATTGCTCATTATTGGATAATAATTCTACATTGATATAACACTTGTATTATTTGGAGAAAAAGGATTATAATTACGCTATTACTGATTCACCCCCCCTCTCGGTAATCCAACACTTGTCTTCAAAGAGCATTCTTAGCCTTTATTCAAGCTCTTAAAACAATGAAACGTCATCTATCGAGTGATAGTTTAACCCTTTTTCGGTCTCGTCATACTAACTACCAAAAGTGAATACTCTAACCACTTTGGTTAGAAGAGTTCTATCTCATATCATTTTATATTTGTTCAAGCCTGAGAGACTAAAATTTATGAAAAAGTCAACTTTAGAGTTTCCTTTAAGTTCTTTTCAAACTCCCTAAACATGAAAAACCACCTATTTTACCTCATCTAGACTCATACAATTATTCATTAAAGGACCCATCTGCGATCAAACCCTTACTTCTTCAGGTTTGTTAAGAATGTGAAGAGGAACTTACCGAAGGTGAGTTATATCGATACTTTTTTATCCTCCTCAAGCTCATTAAAAAAAAAAGAGGTACTCATCTATATGGATGGGGGGGGGGAATTTTTGGAAGTGTTTCAATATTTTGAAATATTATGACAGTTGTTCTTAGTGTCCTTTGAACATGGCACCTGTCTTCATTCTTCTTATAGTTGGGTAAACTACTTGTCTATGATTCATACCAATTCCATGTGTCGTCATACTCTTTCGACTCCTTCGAAGAGAACCTTTGGTTGTCATCACATTATGTTTGGATTTATGACTCATCAAGTCAATGTTACCAAGTCACTTGTCGTGTCGCGCAATGTTCATGGGAAGTCTCAACTTCAATCAACCTATGAAATATTATCGATTATTCATACTTGTGTCAGTCTGTCCACATTTTATCTATCATCTCAAATAACTATCCTAATCAGTTTCGTGTCGATGATGGGGGATACATCATGGCCCTCCTTCAATGATTATGTTCCTGTCAACTTAAACACATTATCCAAGAGTTATAATAAGGAACCAATTAGTGCCTTGGATCCTGCATGCCTCAATGTAAAGTTTCCTCACTTTCGACAGTTTTACATCACTGGCCCCTAATCAGAAGATTCCACTGAATGTTCAACTTCATCTCATTGATTCACATTTGTTGGATTTTACTAGGGTACCTTGGGAGTCATTGTCATCACTAGTGATTTCCCTCACACTTGTTAATGGTATAAATTAATGATCAGTAATCAAGTGGTTTTTACCATGTTTGAAATCAGCACCTATATTCACATGGTTAGAATCGTACTGGTTCAGGATCAGGATGAAGACCCTAGAAAACTTTTTGGCACCTACCAATTTTATGTACCCAACCTAGGTTGTGATGGAGAACAATCTTACTGATGCACATTGTCACATAGATCCACTTTGTATTGACATGTAGCTATGTTCTTTTCATATCGTGGTTCCACTCTGTACTTATTCATGGATATAACTTGATTTACTCATGGAGGTATGGATCCACATTGTATGTTTGGTGGCCATATCATTAGTCATTTTTGTCATGGATCCATAGTGTATTGGTTGATGACCATGCTATGAGTCTACTTTGCACCAAGCATGGGTATGCTTTCCTTGGGATGATTCATATATATGTTGTTTGATGTTTGTTTTCAAATTCCATCCAACTCTCCTATTCCATCACCCCTTGGCACACATCATTTTGTAAATTTTTTCATCCATCAGTGTTTTTATGACCTCAAACTTTAGGGGCAATCTGTTACACGTAAAATTGTCACATCTAAGTGTCACACCTTGGTTTCACATCCCTGACACCATGGAAAACATTTTTTCATATTCCCTAGCTATCAAAGAGAAGAAAATCCACTTTCTAAAGGTCGAACACATTATCTTCCCCCTTGTTAATGGGCTTAGTTGGAGAACTAATGCCCCCTTCCATGGCTTAGGGAGTTTCACCCTTAGGGTGATGCCTCTTGATAGACCAGGAGGGAGTGTCATTGATGCCTCATGTCATGATTGAAGGGAGTATCAGTCTTGTTAGGGTGTTTTTAACCAATCCCACCTTATTCTATGGTTCATCTATGGCATACATCTAGTGGTTATGATCGAGGGATTACTCATAAGCTAGAGTTTCTCCTTTTTGGGTAATAAATCCCAACTTATGGAGTAAATATCTTGACCTTCTTTTGATATTATAAGTTGGTTAAACCTCCCAAGTCTCTATATAAACAAGGCCTCTCAAGGGTGGAATAAATTAGATGAAGTTAAAGTTTGAAGCATATCAAACCTATGGTTCATTTGTTAGCATATAATAAGGGGATGGATAGGAGAAGCATTGGAGGAATCTTTCTCAACATCAAGGTGATTATAAGTATTGTCCTTTGTTTCTCATAAATACAAGCTTGGATTATTCCCATACTTCTGTCTCATTTAGTTTACATATGAATGTTATGCTTGTTTCATTTAGTTATATTTTCTTTCATATAACTTTTTGCAAATAGTATAGGAGGAATATTGTTCTATCTAAGTATAGGAAGATCGTGATCGATCTAGGACTAGATCCAATGCCGGAGTGACAAGGAGTAGCAAGGACAACCTTCGAAAAAGGTGCACTATGATTTCCTTTTCCCTCGTCTCATTTTCATGTGTGAATAGGCAAGATCAAGGGATGTTAGTGTCCACTTGATCTATTCTTTCTTAGCCAAATAAAACCCAACTAAGAGGAGCTTAACCTGTCCACAGGGTAATATTTCTCATAACACACACCCCCTTCAATAATGACTACATAATATCTACATATACCTATTCATGCATTGCACATGTGGGCCTTTTATTAGCTTGACCACTATTACATATACATTTACCCCATTACATATAAATTTAACCCCCTGCATATGCCTCTTGTGGGGTCATATCAATTTTTGTTACATTCAACCCCCAACTGGACCAACATTGGTGTGCTTCTCTACAAGTTGATGGAAACACATTATCTTTGAGGAATATTCTACCTTTTAGTTCGGTGTAAGATTGTCATAAATTTAATCAAATGAATAGTTTACCAATGACAAAAAATCTTGGTATATCATTTAATATCATTTTTCATATATCATCCATGCAATAAAAATCCACTTAAATAATTATTAATGAACTTAAAGAAATATCTACTAATTAGGTACACCCGTATTTGAATATAATTCTGAAAACATAATTCAACTCACTTTATAGGGTAGTGAATATCTTGTCTAACCATCCAAACAATGACTTGATTTCTAATTTACTATTAATGTGAACACAAGTTTTATTTTTATTTTTATGCTTGCACCTGATTTGAACATGACCATCATTATTTCTTGCTTGATTGATTCATTAAGGTTAATATCATCAACATTACATTGGTGGTAATTTCCCTCTATATCATAATTAGTATCAACCATGGGATCCTCATCCTCATCATTGTTTCCATCCCCAGAGAAATCGATGATCATTTCATTCAATCCTTCTTCATGGACCCCATTTTCATCATAATATCCATTCTAAAGGGTAGGTGACATGTCATCAATGTATGTTAATTGCATCAATTCTTCAAATTTCCTAGGTGGTAGTGTTCTCTTCAATGTTTCTCTTCTTTCCTTAGTATGGTTTAAATAATGGTTTGGATCATCCCATCCATATATTAAGAGACCAATTGGAACTTAGTATTACTAGGTGTATCATCGATATCTTCAACCTCTTACTAAATGTAGCCAGTATTTAATATTAGATGGGAATTGGACAAAACATTATAACCATTTCACACAAATTCATCAATTACTTAACAAAACAATGTGTGTGTGTGTGTGTGTGGAATAGTTTTAAAATTTTGACTTCATAGTTTTAGAATCAATCCACACTCATTTCTTATTCTTTGGTTTTCTATGCTTAGGAACATCCTCAAGGATACCTTGTGCTTTTCTTCTATTTCATGCATTTCACAAATGGATAATGAAGGAGTAACTCATTCCCAATAGTAAGGTCATGTTGATTTTTATACTAGTTAATATCCAAACAACAACCATATGGGGATAAATACCCCCCTGCATTTTTATAGAGGTGGTGCTTCTATGTATGTTCTGAAAGATATAATTTGATGCTCTTGGATTGGGGAGAATTCTATACAAAAAAACCCAAATATTTATTTATTTAATTTGTATATGGAATGGTTCTTGATAACCAAATTTATTTGTGAATGGACCAATCAGCTTCTTAACAATGAAAATATGAAGAAAGGCTTCAACATAAAAAAAATATATATGCTCAGCTTCATTATTACAACCCTCGGTTATGCATGCAAACTGAAGATGCAGTTGTGTCTTCTCACAATAAAAAGAATGAAATGGTATTGATCATTTCATAGATATTTAAATGAGTATTGTAGTTAAAACTGAAAAGAATTTGATAAGAACACTCTAAAAATATCACATTCAGAAATCCCAAGATCTGAGAAATCATTAAAGTCATGCCTTGAATTTTTTTTGTGTGGAGATTATTACATGAAATATATTCTTCATTACAAAGCATCCAGTAAACCAATTGATTAGTGATTCGGAAACAAAGTTTGCCAAACACAAGGACTAAATTTCCATGAATCAATTAGAAAATATTGACTTCCATTTATCAGTCACATATATTCTTGTAAAATACTCCATGATATTATAGAGAAAATTCTTGTAAGAATACAATAAAAACACTCAAGAACTCAACCTTATGTTCAGTTTAGAAATATAAGCTTAGAGCTCTCAGAAAATTTGTGTAGAAAAAGGAGAAGCGATAAAAATGAATATATTTGTTTTTTGATAAGATATTTGGTTGGATTCTAATGGATGGACCTTTCTATTATGATCTTTTTATTTTCCTCCAACCCTTTTTTTGATGGTGCTCCGTCCCTTTTAAAATTTGCTTCCAATGTTTCTTGAAGTAGTTATGGTTTTGGTCTTTCTAGGAACTTCCACACAATTTTCTTCTTGTAATAACCAATTTAATTAATTATTTATTGAAATCTCATTAATGAATTTCTGTCATTAAAATTCCATACTTGATGTGGGGCCCATTTTTTCTTTAATAATTTTTTTTAAATAAACTTTTATTTTCAAATTTTCAAGTGGACTTCCTTCTTAAAAGTGGACTGTGTTTTAATTTTTTTATTATGATATTTGATTTCTCACCCATTGAAGACATTATATAATAAATATTCACCATTCCATATTTCTTACGATTCCTCCTTAGCGTAATTTGAAGTTCTATATCTCAATTTATAGGCTCGAGAAGTTGAGGTTCCAAACAGATTTATCAACAAACCATGGTAATTGAATCGATTGATATTTCACTTTTTGGATCTATGTAAAAATTCAGAACTTAAAAATTGTTTCATTATATTACTCATATAATTACCTTTCCAACAAGGTATATTTTGTCCAAAACCGACACCCAGATCTTGAGTTATGACCTCCAAAAGTTCGTTGCTCAACACCCATCCATTTAATTTGCAGATCGATCTTATCCCTTGATTAAAATACACCCTATTTTAGTCTCACATTTATTTTGGTGGGAAGGATTTTAGTGTTTATATTTTTAAATCTTCCATATCAATTATGTGAAAACAAAGTATATTATGGAGGTCTTAGTGTAGCTCTTCATGCCTCAAAAAAATACATATCCCGATAATATTTTGGTCACACAATCACTTCCTAGTCAACAGCCAATCAACCTGTGAATGTCTGACACATCACGTCCAATCACCACCCAGTCACTTTCCATGTGTCACTTGCAAATTTTCCCAAA
Organism: Picea sitchensis; assembly: GCA_010110895.2. NCBI lineage: Eukaryota > Viridiplantae > Streptophyta > Pinopsida > Pinales > Pinaceae > Picea > Picea sitchensis. The sequence continues at coordinate 37,272 of SNQJ01S0084868.1, forward strand.
AAACTTAGGATAAGAGAAACAATATTAAAATAATATGAGGAGTTCGCGAGGTTATGTGAATGTGTTGGAAAATTGTTTGTCATTGATGTCAACCCTACAAGAAATATAGAAGCCTCTATAAGTGATGGGTGTATTTAAATAAGTCTCCAAATTGGTCATCTTATGGTGTTTCTTTAATCATGGCCCTCACGAGAAGATGCTTTGAATAAGTCTACAAGAATCCCTGGAAATATGGCTAAGTGGTTAGGAAGCCCTGAAGGTGTGGTCATGAATCCCGAAGTTGATTCAAGAAAAAGAGTATGAAGGACATTGTAATTGCATAAAAAAACTCCATATATTGATGGTAATCATCATTCCATTTCCAATGGTAGGGGGAATACCTTGTGGTTCCTCATGGTTGAGAATTTATTCCCTCTTAAAGATGAGAACCTCAAAGTATGGTCAAAGAAGTTACAAGTCGTCCCTAAAGTCAAGTAAAGGAGGCACTTGGAAAATTATAAATACACATTAAGAACCTCTAATTTTCATCATTCAATATTGTGATCTCTTAGGACAATCTTGGCAATGAATTTCAGAGGGAATATTAAGTGAAGAAGGGAGAAATTCCAAGGGAAGATGAAATCTTGTGATGATGTGTTCTAAGGTATGTTTTTTAAAAGTCATCTCACCATTTTTGCTATAATTTTTTTTATAGAATGATTCATATAGAGAAACTTGGAGGTTATTGAGAAGACATATCACAATACCTCTAGTACTAATTTTATCTTTTGGTTTGTTGTACTTTTGGAGATACACTATGTGGAAGCTAGGGTTTTTTACTAGTCCCATAACTAGTCTCAAATAGGTGTTTTGGGTAAAACCATCATAATGTCTTCATAGAAGGTCAAAATTATGTGAGACTAATTGTAGTAGAAATATTACACTCTATAGTATTTTTTGTTTATTTTTAGAATCATATATCAAATATTGAGCACATGGCATGCTGTGCAATTTCTCTCTCTAGAATAGGAAAAAATTCAATATGGTCTACCATATTCACTATATCTCATTTTTAGTGATGATTCAAGGAGAGAAACTTGAAGTAATTTTAGATAAGATATCAAAGAATATCAGATAAAAGTTTGATATATTTATTCATTACAGGTACTAAGCTATACTTGTTGGAAGTTAGGGTTTGTGACTAATCCTAAAAYAGGTGTTTGAGATAAATTTAAGAAGTAATGATGGGGTTTATATGTAGACCCATGTAGGCCTAGGATATTTATGTAGACCTAGTTTCTAAGTGGACCTAGGTTGATGATGTTCATGTATCACTTGTGGTGGATCTATTTTGTTATGATGATGATGTATCAGTTATGGTGTATATAGTTTTGATGATGTTGATATATCAGTTGTGAATGGATCTAGTTTTGATGGTGATGATGTATCAATGAGAATTTTATTATTAGTGGTAGTGACAGGTTGAGTATCCATGATAGTTTTAGTGTAGGTTGAGTGTCCATTTATATTTTAGGGAGGTAAGAAGGTGAAATGAAAGGGGGTTGGAGCCTCCTTCTAGTTGGAGATGGAAAATATAGGGAGTTGTAGCTTCCTTCAGGTTGGAGCCTATAAATTAGGGGGTTGGTGTTAGATAATTTGGAAGTTGGTGCTTCCTATGAATGTAATCTTCTAAAATATAAGAAAATTCTTGGCTTTTTTGGGTTGACCCAGGTTCTACTTTAGGTTTCCAACAAAACCATACAAACCATTAGCCCTTCTGAAGACCAGAAGGAAACACTCTGCACAGAGTGCACAATGAAGTCTAACTCGAGATGGCTTATGGATGACTACAATACCCAGATGTTTGCAGTCTTGGAAGGGAAGATGTTGTGGGGATGTTATACATTATTTCTACCTCAACATACACCAGATATATTATTCTAACACATCATTCTGTCCATATTTACCATTCTGTAATCATATTCATTCATTAAGATTAATTTTAAAGTAAATATCTATTGCGCACTGCATTTTACTATTACTAGATTCATCCATTCTTTCATCATAACTAATTACTGCAAGAAATAAAGAAATCATTCCACACATAGACACAAGTTTTACCATGGTTCACCCCCTTGGGCTACGTCCACAAAGATCTGGCATTATTCGCTCTTTTATTAATCTTCATCAATTTATAGAACTGCACATTACATATTAGTTTAACCGAAGCTAGTGAAGATAGTGATGTTGACCAGATCGCACCAAGCTCCATAGCTTACGACCTTACCCTCAAAATTTTAGGGATGATTTTAGGGGATAAATTTCGCTCATTGGTTGATTTTCCATGGTTTTCCCCCAAAAAATATTCGCTATTCTAAAAATGATTCGCCCAAATTCTAAAGGACAAAATTATTTTACCTTAAAAATCGCCAACATTTTAGATAAACTATATAAAATCCTTAGAAATTTGAAAATTTTTACAAAAATTTCGCCAAACATTTATAGTTGGAATATGAAGGATTAGTAAGATTCGCCAAGGATTCTACATTTTAAAATAAATTTCCATCCTTAAAACCATCCTTGCCATCAATTACAATGCATATCGTTTTCTCAAAAATAGACTCATCTCCAAAACTAGCTCCACAACTAGATAGTTTAAGAAAAAACAGTAACTAGCAAAAACTCTTCCACAACTCGACTCCATGACTCTACTCAAACTCGATCTCCTCAGATCTCACAATACATATTTATACTACAAAAATGGGTTAAAATTCGTTACAAAAATGACCAAAACCCTAACCCACTAACCCCAGGTGGATTAGGTTTGTCCATTTTCTAACTTCCTCCACGCGGTTGATCCGCGTCCTTCTTCTTTTGACTTTACTGCTTCCTCGACACTGCTTTTCCTTGTATTTTGGTGCACACTCCTTTTCGGGTCCATATCCTAACTGCTTCATTAATTTTTGTGTTTTTCCCTAAAATGACATGCACCAACAGTTCCCCAACATTCACCTGTTCCTTTTCCCGAGCCACTCAGGTAGTGTGTGCCTCTTTCACTGACTTCTCTAGCTCCTGGAACTTGCTTGAAATGTCTTCAACTTGATATTTTACTTACACACTCTTATTTGCTACAATATCCACAGTCTGCGCAGTAATAAGATCCTTCAATAGTTCTCTTCTCTCTAATCCAACCTATTCAATCTGAGCCTTAGTTGCATCAATATATGTCATCATTTTCTCTATGTCTTCTTGCAGTGGTTCCAACTGTACCTGTCTTGATTGCTTTTCCTCATGTATAGTCTTCAAATCTACCTGCAATATATTCATTTCCTGCGCAGTCTTCAACATGTCTGTTATGACCATCATTTTATTCTCTTGCTTCAGGTATTGTAGTGTATTGTTTACACCTTGTTCTTTCTTCTCTAACTCCTATAGTTTTCTATCCTCCTGTAGATCTGTCCATAATTGTATGCTTCTATTATATAAATCTTTGATTTCCTAGGTGCCCAGTGCAATACTCTGAATGACCTGTAACCTCTTGATCCCTTTGTTTTCTAACTTTTGTTGGGGTGTTGGGTGCTAGGAGTTATTTCAACTCCGAAATGTGGCTCCTATAATCCTCCATAGCCTACGTTATCTTCTCAATCTTCTCCTCTGTTGGTATGTTCCCTTCTTTCACACTGTGAGGAATAGTTTTAAACACTTCTTCCACTTGTTGCTTGATTCTTCCAGTGCACTCCTTTGTTGTATGTCTCTCAAACTGCACCTGATTGATTGTCAACTCCAACTTCCTCTTTACTTTTTTATCCAGTTGTAAACTTGTCACATTTGCACAAGGCCTCGACTGAATTTCATGTGCGACACTGATTTGAAGTTTATACAACGCCTTAATTAGAACCTTGGGAAGCACCAAGTCCAAATGCTCTATGTCTTTCAATTGCTTATGTGATGTCTCCTCATCTACTTGCAGCATTTCTTGAGTGATAGTGAACTTTTCACTCCTCATGGCTATAATATGTATTGTCTCCTACACCGGAACTATTCTTTCTTGAGAAGTTTTATATTGATGCACTTGTTTCTTCTATTATGTTGTAGTAAGTTGCAATTGCTCAAGTGCATCGTTAACCTATGTCAACTTCTTGACCATCTCCTCCCTTTTATTTTCAACATCATACCATGCCTCTACTGTGTAGTCCTTCACTTTCTCTGTGACCAAATTTGCATCATCTCCTGTTAGTGTGAGATCAGGAATTCCCTTTTGCGCCTTCATTTTCTTGTATTCTCCTCATGTCTGCAAGACGTACCTTTTCATTGGAAGAGTCTCTGTCTGCACAGTTGTAGCTGCTATCTCAATATCTGAAAGATATCCACCTCTTGTTTCCTATATTATAGGAGTATTTGTATCCTTTTTTTTCTCCTCCATTTGTTTCTCCTACGCTCTCCTTCTCTTGTGTTGAAGGATTTGGGATAGTACTCTTTTGTCTTGGCTTTCAAATTTTTGTGCTACCCCTTGTTTCTTGGGCCTGATCTATTGCTTTTCTTGTATTCATTGTTGGACTTGTTGATTGTCTTAAAGGGTTGACCTCTTCTTTATTCTTAGATATTGGTACCTTCTTTGTAATCATTGGAGCCTTCCATTCCTCTGGCCAATCCTTCATGGCCCACTGCACATCCTCTCTTGTGACACAATATCTCAATTGTAACCACTCCTTCTTAGGATCCCTTTTGTCCTGGATCCACGTGTTGTGTYTGGAAGCCTTAAAATATGGTATCCCTTAGTTMTCCCTTACCACTTATGGTGGTATTATCCATATATTAGCTAACTTCTCCTGCAACTCCTCAAACATCATGGAAAGAATGTTGTAATTTTCCTTCMTTTTCTTCGGATCTGAAGTGTGCCATAGAGTTGTATACTTAGTTGCATGGCACTTTCCTAGCCTATGGTAAAATCCATTGTATTTTGGTTCTCYGTACCCAACCAAGGCTATCAATATAATCAACCATGAGTAGTGAAACTATGTGCCAAAATATTGCGCATCCTTATAGTCCTCCAAAAATAAGTTTAATAGGTAAGGAGCCCAATTGAGTAGACTCCCCTTCGTGCACTGTGCGAYCGCTACTATGGCTCCTACAGATGCTTCTTCCTTGCAAAATTTCCTCAACAATTTACATGCAATCAATTTCATCTCCAATCTCATTTCAGTTCACTAATTCGGTTAATGATTATTCCTCGGGACCCTCTCTCAGTGCCATATTTMTTCTTCATCTCCTCTGTTAAATATTTTTCCTTTGTCTTGTCATCCAAATAGTGCTATGTTTTTTCTCCATTTTTCAGTAAACATGTGATCATTGTAATAAAGTACACATATATGGAGACATGTTTCTCCATCCATAATATGCCTCCATGTATCTGTGCCAAAAGTTGTTTGACATAGGAATTTACATATTTTCCCCTTCCAAAGTGGGGAATCTCTAGCAGGTTCATGATCCCTGTGTTATAAATTCCTCCAATCCACTGTTTTGGTTCCAAAATGGGACCCCTGATGTACCCTATCCTCTATTATCCATATACATGTGTTGCACAAACTATGGGAACTTTTCCGTGTTTGTCACTTCATGATTAGGATACCTTAGTTTGTTCACAGACCTAAACAGGTCACCAACTACCTTGACTCTGTCTGGTATTTGTGGCAGTGAAAATGTTATATCCTTTTTCTTTTTTGGTATTCTTGGAATGACATGGTTTTCCCTAGTTTTCCTCTTTCCTACTGATGGCCCTGCTTCTTGGTTTTCTTCCTCATATTCTTCAACGTCTTAATCTTATTGACCTATGATATCTTCCACCTATACCTGTTCCTCCGCCTGCTGCGATGGCTCTTATATAGGGCATTTCACTACTTCAACATGTTCTTTAGGATCATCTGACTATGTTCATACATCACCGTGATCATCTATCTACTGTGGTGCTCCTAATCCAAGTTGTTGCGTGAGGTTTTTATCTATACTATGTTTCTGTGTTTAATCCTGCATGTTGACATCCATTTATTATATCGTTGCAACCTGTTGTTCTTCTACCATCGTGGGACTAACCAGCTCAATTACTAGTGAAGGAATGGAATCCACATCCACCACTCCCTCATGTTGATTGTTTACCCCATTGACTATTGTATCCTATGGCGACCTTGTGGCACTTCTCATTTTTCTTGCAACTCGATTGGGAGCTCTAACCTTTGGTGGCGCCATTGTGATAAATCTAAACATTTTTTCTCTGAATATTCATTGAAAACCTTGAAAACACCTGCTCGCATTGAGTTATCTTCCTTAGATCCTGTTTTCTCAAAGTCACAATGAATCTTCTTTTTCATGTTTTCCTTCTTATATAAGTCTTGTCATAAATGCTCGGTTGCACTATACTTTTTTGATCCCCACCTTTCCATTCTTCGTCCACTTTCTGTATCTACATACAACTTTTTTTTTCTAGTCACATTTCTCTGGCATACAGTCTGTTATAGCACAATTTGTAGGTTGGGAAAATCCTAACCCAACCACAATGAAAGTGATACAACTCGGGAATCCTACACCCAATGTCACCTCGATTTAGGTATCACACTTCAAGAGTGACTAGGTCACTCTAGGGAGGCGATCTTGGTGACCCTAGGGGGATCGAGATTGATATGGAGAGAAATGGAAGTGAATCCCCTAGAGGTCAAGTCTAAGTGGAATGAAAAGAGGGAAGATATTCCTTATAATTCAAGTGATTGTTTCCCCAAAGGTATATTACTTCTTCAGATGACTGTACCTGCCCAAGACACAAGAAAATCCAACTTGCAATGATATATGTTAGTATGGATCAATAATTTAGTCTTTATTTCCCTAATTTGTAGAAACATATGACATTTTATATCAACAAGTAGGACATTCAAATCAGCATGTAAATCATAAGATGAATCAACAATATTATCAATGAGTATGGCAATCATGTATGACTGAAAAAATGAAACTTTAAGGTTGCATAAAACAAGCTATTATAACATGTATTTTCTACAGAAAATTGCATCCTTATGGCTGTAGGAAACATTGACATGCAACAGAAAAATCAACCATAGAAAAGTCCCCAAAAATAGCCTAAAAAGTGCACCCTAATTAGTGGTTGAACATTTGAGGAAATTTAGGGGCTAGTTAGTAAGATATTACCACCTAGGGTTAGTGATTTTCTGCACCCTAATGGCTGTAGGAAACAAGTTAGTACAACAATGAGAAATCATGGAGGAAAAGGGATGCCCTGAAGAAGGAAAAATCCCCAAGGCATCAGGATCACTATCCAAAAGAGAAAGCTTGTAAAGTTTGAAATTTCACGTTTGTTAAGGCAAATGTTTTGTATCTCCAATGCAACTTGAAATTGATTAGTTCCTTAAACTATTGGGCAATGGGGTCAAAGATATGAAAAATATTATCTAAAATCTTGTAGTTCCCAAGTATAGCTAGACTCCTTCGGGTCATGCCAAGAGGGTATACGCCCTTGTATTTCTCTTGGAAAAATCACCTTGAACAACAAATAGACCTTACAAAAGTTAAGATTGGATAAATTATTTTACTTACAAATCCCCTAGGAGTGTACACGCTTGTAATTCCTAGGGTTTTACAAACCAAAACAAGAATATATTGGAGGGTGTACAACCTTGTAGCTCTCCAAGTAAACTTGTGCATAATAATATCCTTCAAAACAAGCAAATGAAAATACATTTGGGAGGGTGTATTCCCTTATACTTCTCCCAAGGTTTTGACAAGTGACAAATTATAGAATTTAAAGCCAGATAACTAGACAATCAATGCATATTTCTATTACCAAATTCATAAATAGTATTGAACAAACCCTTATCTCCAAGATTTAGAACATCCACATGCAAGAGAAAGAGATTCCAAGCCTAGTGCATCACTTTTCCACCAATATCCAATAGAAACCAAGACAAGTGAAAAGAGAGAGAAAATGCTCAAAGCTAGAAAACATTTTAGTCCAATAGCCTCTCACAATGCAGAGTTATGTTAAAATGAGATCTTATGATCTCTTATTTATACAAAATGTCACCAAGGTGACTTATCCACAAATAAAGGGGTAAACCACAAGATTAGGGGTCAACAACCCTAATCTTTCTCCCTTAACAAAGTAATATTAAACAATTCATTTAAAATTTCACTTTTGCACAAATAAAACCCTAATTTACATGGACATCACCCCTTTCGGGGATGATTTGGCACTAGGAGAAGGTCGTTGGTGATGTAGGAGAGTAGTAAGGCTTCCTAAAACCATGTGTCAAGCATCCAAATGTCCTCCTTCATGTTCAAATCCTAAAACACCTCAAAACATCCAAGTGCCAATGCATATCATCTCACCACCATTCCCTAGACCCCAAACATGATGTCAAGCTCAAAAAGAGGGCATTTTTTGCCTCCTGGGAAAATCGTTTGGCAAGTGAGGGTTGGGCTATGATTGACCCTAATCTTTTCTCCTCCTTAACAAAGTAATATTGTCAATTCATTTAAAAGTTTCACTCTTTTGCACAATTAAAAACCCTATTCTCTGAGAGGGAGACTAATTCTTGGATGATTTGGTACTTCAGGAGAAGGGTCGCTGGTGATGTAGAGAGTAGTAAGGCTTCCAAAACCATGTGTCACATCCAAATGTCCTCCTCTTCATGGTCAAAGATTCAAATGCATCAAAACTTCCAAGTGCCAATTCATACCATCTCACCACCATTCCCTAGACCCCAAACATGATGTCAAGCTCAAAAAAAGGATGTTTTGCCTCCCTGGGAAAATTGTTTTGCAAGTGAGGGTTGGGCTATGACTTTCAAGTCATCATCAAGGCCTTCCAAGTCTGATCTTTCTCATATAGCATACAGGCCCTTGGAATCCAACCCCAGGCTTGTAGCCCCATGGAAGCCCAAGCTAGGTTTTTTTTCTCCCAAAATTGTCCACCAAACAGGGTCCTCCGCACAAATGAGCTGGTCAAATTCTCCAAGGACTGCAATTCATAAGACTCCACAATAAGTGAATCCCAATCAATAAATAAGCCGCATCTAATTAATGCATCAAAATATCACTTATATCAAAAATTAATCGCTGTTATCACTATGCCATGGTTTCAAGCTTTGAATATGGAGGTTGATGGAGGGTGTCCCGATAAGTAGATCCTTCCTCAGGCTCAAGGAGAGAGTTTCCAAGAGATTCCTCTATAAGCCATGCAAAGTGGATGAAGCGAATAGGGTCAAGACTCAATGGGAAAGGGCTCATGACATACAAGGGGCCCAGCAGTGCCCCCATTCATGCAGGATGTCGTATTGGCACAAAGGCACCTGCCCAGCCTCCAAGAGCTTAATCACAACAAGCCTCTAACTACTAGCTCTCGGCAAAGACCTAGCAGGCGATGTAGTCTCACCCAAAGGGCCATCCATGAGGGGCCAAGGTGACGAGATGTCTACAAACTGGGGAATATCAAGTGGTTTCTACATAACAATGAATATAACAGCGCATCTACGATAAACTAGCGCAGATCATCCTTCTATAGGATCTAATTCTAATACAAGAATGCAAAATAACAATATAACAAATATCAAATCTCAAAGAATCAATCACACACAATAAGAGATCCAACAACAGAGGTACGTGGTTCGCCCTATCTCTAGGGCTACGTCCACAGAACCGTGCTTATGATATATTAAGGTAAATCTTACAGTCCTAATATGCACTCTTGGCCAGCAGATCCTTTATTCTTCCTCTCTCCTCCTGCACACCTAGCTGAAGATCTTACAATACCAGAAGGCTCTCTCTTAGCACTTTTCTCACCCTCAATACAATATTCTCCTGATGAACAATACTCGACTATAAGGCTCAACCATAGTACCGACCCGACCTAGGTCCTCTCGACCTCTATTTATACATTACAATTCCTCACCAACAACCTTAGGTCGAAACCTATGTGTCAAAACCCTAATTACCAAAACCCTAGGTGTCTACAACCCTAGGTCAACTTGACTCATTCTTTCCGAGCTTCGCCAGCCTGTCTTTCCTTCTCCATCTCGCGGTGCTCCAAGGCATCTAATGCTATATTTTTCCACTTACTGAGTCATCCTCGGTCCATCCTTCTTGCTGATCTATCATCCTCGATCTCCTCATCCAACGACCTGCTTTTCCACACTTTGCTCCATCTTCTCTGTCCTTTTGCTCACTTCGACCCACTGACAGCCACTGTGTCTCCCGCAAAGCTCACTTTTTACCTTTTCTTCCTCGTTCTTCGCTTCCTTCCATAACCCATGGATAACAATGCCTTTGTAGAGGGTGTGTGGTACCTTCATTCACAATGCAATTTTTCCAAACCCGTCAATTTCCTTTTATCTTTATTTCTTTGTATTTTCTTTCAATATAGGATAAGGAGAGATTGAAGGTCACTTCTCTGGCATGGTGACTAGATGATGGAAATGTCACCCACAAACACCTAATGTAATTGAGAAGCATGGCTCGTGATGAGACCCCCTTTCTCTCAACCATGCAACTGATAGCCATTACACTCGTTTGGTGACCAGATGATGGCAATGTCATAGCACTAGATATTCACGGACATGATAGGTTGACTCGTGATGAGACCTCATATCCTTCAAATAACCTTTTAAGAATTATTTATTATATTGTGGGTCCCCTTTACTCAAAGATAAGTGTTTCATTGCTTTCTTGGGTGATCCCTGGGTGAAGCATCTAGAAATTTAATACAAGGATTTTATTTTTTACCCAACATCAACCCCTCTGGTTCTTCATCCCCTTCTTCCCATAGAATGAGGGACAACCCCTTATTGGGTCATTACACCCGAAAACCCTAAGAGATAAGGAAATGGAGGGGAACAATGATGGAAAGTGGTAAGTATGGTTGGGAATGGTAAGATGGTTCATTAAGGTATTTACCAATAGAAAACCCATCCCCAAGGAAAACCACTTACTAGGGAACAATGGAAACCACCAAGGTGAAGTGGGGAAAAAGACATAATTTCCAAGAATATATCATGAAATATAGAGTATTATAAGATACAACATACTCAACTGGATTAAATATTGAAATGATGCTCACCATAATACTGACTTGTACCTCATGGAGAAAGGCCCACTGCCTTCTGGAATCCAACTGATGTGGTGGATGCCATCTGCAAACCTGTGACCATCTGTGGTGGTGAGTGGGATTTCCATCTGTGAAAAATGGTATTGCTAGTCATGTAGTCTCACGACACTCCATATCTTCAACCTAAGAGCCTTGAGAAATAATCTCCTTAGTTATCCAAAAAATGGGGTTATCATCTGGCTCCTACTTGGGGACATGTGCTCATCGTAGAGTGCATGAGAACCCAAAAATATAATCGTAGAACTGTGCCTACAAGGAAACATCCAACTGTCAATTGTAAGATGGCCTACTCATCCTTGTTCTCATATGATCATAATCTAAGAGATTTTTTTTTTTTTGACATTCTTTCAAAAATTTCTAAACTGAGCATGAAATCAATATGCAAGTAGAGAAAAATGAAAATGAGATGCATCTAAACTAACATGAGGAATCAAGATGCAAATGCATGGAAAACAAGATGACTTACCTACTTACCTTGGGCCTTGGGGCCCTAAATATCATGTGTTGGATGATGTTAGGTGAAGTCATACAACCAGTGCAACCATTTGATAATCTCATCAAAGTATCTCCCCTTATGTTTAATCATATAATAGAACAAAGATAATTCAATCATATAATAATCATGAGTATGAACACACATATAATCGATCATGAAATAAAACTCATGAATATGGGTGGGAGGGAGGAAATTCTACTGAAAAGAGAAACCATCAACCTGATCATCCTACCTGAAAGTGTAACCACAAGAATGATGAATCCATCTCTGAAGGGGGATACTATATGTAGACGAAGGCTCATCTTCATCCGCACATAACACTCACTTCTTGTTGAGGGCTAAGAGGAAATGAGATATTGAAATAATACTTCACGGTCTCTTGGAGAAGAGGGTAAGAGGTAAGGAACAATCTCAGGTGTAGAAAAACATCACCTCTTCCCCTGTGAATCTCCATGGAAATATCCAAGATGAAAATACTTTTCTTTGAAGAATGAATGTCTGACTGCTTTGAGGTGTCCATGTCCTGGTATTCCTCAAAATCTGAGCACAACGGTTGGAATTCCTCATAAAACAAATATGCATCCTCAAAAGGGTATGTACCAAAGGATGATTGAGGATCACTCTGAGTATGTTGTGACAATTCATCCTCGAAGGGTAGGAACAAATATATAACCATATCATCACCAGGATTCCAAGCATATGAATCATATATGTATGAGGACCACTCCTTTGATGATGAAAACTAATCCCCTCTACCTGAGAGAGACCCTCAATGTCATAAATAATATCTCTATCAATACTTAAACAACTCACATCCCATTTACGTCTCCCAACCTGTATGAAATTATCAATGTGTTTGTCAACTATATCCAAGGGTTTTTCCATGAATTTATCTGCACCATACGAGATGATCACTTCCTCACAAGACTGGATAACTTCATTTTCTTCAAAAATGAAAACAGATAGCAAAGTCTCGTTCAAGCCTTCTACAAGAGAAATTTCATCGAGATCCTTTTGGCAGTTTTTTTTATTTCCAAAGTGATGGAACAAGGCATCATCAAAGTTTTTAAAAGGGTTATAACTAATCATTTTCTCTTCTTAATGTCCAGGAGGAGAAGAGGTATAGATGTCCTCATCAAGTGGAAGAGAAGATACTTCATATTCATCATACGTCTCGTCTGGATCTTCTGCATAAGGATCTTCTTCAATCTTTTCTTCATCTATTATGTGATCATCGATCAAAAAAACATCTATGCAAAGAATGTGTTTGAGCTCTTGGAAACCATCTTGCAAACTTTGAGTAGTTGGCCGATAATGCCTGAGAAAATATTCAATGAGATTTGTAGAAGAAGGGATACTCTTTGGATCACATGAGTGTGCAAACCAATACTTTTGACTTGATTCCAGTGAAGACACAAAAATTTTCATCAACACATCTTCATGTATCACATTTAAGCTCAAAGCATAATTCATATAATTCATGACATGGGTGATTGCTAGAGCTATATCACCGTCAAGTTTGGGGCAACTTGCTCTCCACTCCTGGGAGCAATGATTTGGATATCTAGGAATATCCTGAACATCAAAGGAGGGATAAACCTTATGTAATTCCCATGGTAAGTACCATGAGGCCATGGTTCCATTACTTAGGGTGACACCTCAATGGAGTCGCCAAATGAGCTCAAGGCTCACCAAAGGATGGAAAAGGATAAGGGAAAAGTGGGTTCTGGGAAGGTGGAGTTGCCAGATGAGTTTCAATATGAGATCATCAAGAAGGGTGGAAAGGGAACATCCCTTGGGGGGAATTGCCAGGAAAGCTAAGGGAAAGGCTTTGGGATAACTTATCAAAGTGTTTTTAGTATAAAAAGAAGATTCAAAATCTTTCTCGACAACGCCACCAAAATGTTATAGCGCAAGTTTTAGTTTGGGAAAATCCCAATCCAACCACAAAGAAAGTGCTACAACTTGGGAATCCTACACCCAATGTCACCTCGATGTAGGTCCCACACTTCAAGGGTGACTAGGTCACTCTAGGGAGGTGATCCTAGTGACACTTGGGGGATTCAAATGGAGATGGAGAGAAATGGAAGTGAATCCCCTAGAGTGAAAGTCTAAGTGGAATAAAAAGTGGGAAGAGATGCCTTGTAAGTCAAGTGATTGTTTCCCCAAAGGTATATTACTTCTCTGGATGATTGCACCTACCTGAGACACAAGAAAATCCATCTTGCAATGATAAATGTTAGCATGGATCAGAAAGTTAAGCTTTTTCTCCCTAACTTGAAGCAATATATGACACTTTATATCAGCAAGTAAGACATTCAATTCAACATGTAAAGCATAAGATCAATCAACAATATTATCAATGAGTATGTCCATTATGTATGACTGAAATGTGACACATTAAGGTTGCATAAAGAAAGTTGTTATAACATGTATTTTCTGCCAAAACTTGCAGCCTTATGGCTATAGGAAACAATGACATGCAGAAGAAAAATCAACCATATAAAATTCCCCAAAACTATCCTAAAAAGTGCACCCTAGTTAGTGGAATTAGTGACTGAACATTGGAGGCAATTTAGGGGCTAGTTAGTGAGATATTAGCACCTAGGGTTAGTGATTTTATTCATCCTAATGGTTGTAGGAAACAAGTTAGTAGAGAAATGAGAAATCATGGAAGAAAAGTGATTCCCTAAGGGAGGAAAAATCCCCAAGGCATTAGGATCACTATCCAAAAGAGAAAGCTTATAAAGGTTGAAATTTCACGTTTGTCGAGGAAAATGTTTTGTATCTCCAATGCAACTTGAAATTGATTAGTGCCTTAAACTATTGGGAAATAGGGTCAAAGAGATGAATAATCTTAGCTAAAACCTTGGGGGTGTACGCCCTTGTAGTTCCCAAATATAGCCAGACTCCTTACGGTCATGCCAAGAGGGTATATGCCCTTGTATTTCTCTTGGAAAAAATACCTTGAACAACAAATAGACCTTACAAAAGTTAATCTTGGATAAAATATTTTACTTACAAATTCCCTAGGGGTGTACACCCTTGTAATTCCTAGGTTTTTTCAAACCCAAAAAATAATACCTTGGGGGGTGTACTCCCCTGTAATTATCCAATGAAACTTGTGCATAATAATATCCTTCAAAACAAGAAAATGAAAATACCTTGGGGAGGGTGTATGGCCTTATGCTTCTCGCAAGGTTTTTACAAGTGACAAATTATGGAATTTAAAGCAAGATAACTAGACAATAAATGAATATATCTCTTACCAAATTCATAAATAATATTGAACAAACCCTTATCTCCAAGATTAAGAACATCCACATGCAATAGAAATATATTCCAAGCCTAGCGCATCATGTTTCCACCAATAGCCAAGAAAAACCAAGACAAGTGCAAAGATAGAGAGAAAATTCTCAAAGCTAGCAAAAATTTCAGTCCAATAGCCTCTCAGAATGGAGAGCTATGTTAAAATGAGATCTTATGATCTCTTATTTATACAAAATGTCACCAAGGTGACCTGTCCACAAATTAAGGGGTAAACCACAATATTAGGGGTCAAAATCCCTAATCGTTTCCCCTTAACAAAGTAATATTAAACAATTCATTTAAAATTTCACTTTTGCACAAATAAAACCCTAATTTACTTGGACGTCACCCATTTAGGGGATGTTTTGGCACTAGGAGAAAGTCGTTGGTGATGTAGGAGGGTAGTAAGGCTTCCCAAACCAACATGTCAAGGATCCAAATGTATTCCTTCATGGTCAAAGCCTCAAACACCTCAAAACGTTTAAGTGCCAATGCATATCATCTCACCACCATGCCCTATCTCCCCAAGCATGATTTCAAGCTCAAAAAGAGGACGTTTTTCCCCTCCTGGGAAAATCATTTGACAAGTGACAGCTGGGCTATGTATTCCAAGTCATCATTAAGGTCTTCCAAGTCTTATATTTCTCATATGGCATGCAGGCCCCTGGAATCCAACCTGTGGGCTTGTAGCCCCATGGAATCCCAAGCTAGGCTTGTTCTCCCAAAATTGTCCACCAACTAGGTCCTGAAAAGACAAGTGTGCATGCCCTCCAAGGATATCGAGTCATAATATCATGATAAGTGAATGCAATCGATAAATAAGCCATGTAAGCATGTGCATCAAAAATCACTATATCAAACAATTAATTTCTCAAAGACACTATGTGACTTGTCAAGCTTGAATATGGGAGGGTTGATGAGGTGTCCTATTGTCTAGATATTTCCCTAGGTCAAGTAGAGTTTCCAAGAGATCCCTCTCTAATCCATTTAAAGTGGATGAAGTTGTTTGGGTAAGGACTTAATGAGCATAGGTCTCATGACATACAAGGGGTCGTAGAGTCTCATTCATGAGTGCCTTTGTAAAGGGTGTGTGGTACCTTCATTCACAATGCACTTTTTCCAATCCCATCAATTATCGTTTTTCTTTTTTCTTTGTATTTTCCTTCAATATAGCATATGGAGAGATTAAACGTCTATGCCTTGGTGTGGTGATGAGGTGATGGAAATATCACCCACAAACACCTAGCAGAAATGAGAAGGTTGGCTCATCATGAGACCCCCTTTCTCTCAACCATGCAACTGAGAGCCATTACCCTGGTTTATTGACTAGATGATGGAAATGTCATAACACTAGATATTCATGGACATGATAGGTCGACTCGTGATGAGACCTCTTATCCTTCAACTAAAATTTTAAGCATTCTTTAATATATTGTGGGTCCCCTTTACTCAAAGATAAGCGTTTCATTGCTTTCTTGGGTGATCCCTGGGAGAAGCGTCTGGAATTTTTATACAAGGATTTTATCTTTTACCCAACATCAACCCCTTTATGCCTTCATCCCCTTCTTCCCATAGAATGAGGTACAACCCCTTCTTGGGTCAATACAACCTAAAATCCCAAGAGATAAGGAAATGGAGGGGAACAATGATGGAAAGTGATAATTATGGTCGAAAATGGTACGATGGTTCATTAAGGGAGTTCCCAATAGAAAACCCATCCCCAAGGAAAACCACTTACTAGGGCTCAATATCAACCACCAAGGTGAAGCAGGGAAAAAGGCATAATATTTGAGCATACATCATGAAATCTAGAGAAATCTAAGATACAACATACTCAACTGGATTAAATATTGAAATGATGCTAACCATAATATGACTTGTACCTCATGGAGAAAGGCCCACTACCTTCCAGAAGCCAGCTGGTGTGGTGGATTCCATCTGCAAACCTGTGACCATCTGTGGTGGTGAGTGGGATTTCCATCTATGTAAAAGGGTATTGTTGGTCATGTAGTCTCTCGACACTCCATATCTGCAACCTGAGGGCATCGAGACATAATCTCCTTAGTTATCCACAAAATGGGGATAACATTTGGCTCCTACTTGGGAACATGTGCTCACCGTAGAGTGCATGAGAATCACAACATCTCCTCGTAGACCTGTTCCTACAAGGAACAATAAAATTGTCAAGTGTAATATGGCCTACACATCCTTGTTCTCATATGATCATAATCTAATCCATAAAAATAAATTTTTGACTTGTTTTCAAAAAATTATAAACTAAGCATGAAATCAATATGCAAGTAGAGAAAAACAAAAAAATGAGATCCATCTAAACTAACATGAGAAATTAAGATGAAAATGAAGGGAAAGCAAGATGACTTACCTAGGGCCTTAAGGCCTTGAATATCATGTGTTGGCTGATGTCAGATGAAGTCATACAACTAGTGCAACCATTTGATCATCTCATCAAAGTATCTTTGCATGTTCTTAATCATATAATACAACAAAGACAAGTAAATAATACAATAATCATGAGTATGAACACACATATAATCAGTCATGAAATAAAACTCATAAAGATGGGCGGGAGGGAGGAAATCTTGCTGGAAAGAGACACCATCAACCCAATCATCCTTCTTGTGCAGACGAAGGCTCATATTCATCTACATGTAAATACTCATTGTTTGTTGAGTGTTGAGAGGAAATGAGAGATCGAAAGAATATTGCATGGTCTTTTGGAGAAGAGGATAAGAGGTACAAAACAATCTCAGGTGTAGAAAAACATCTCCTCTTCCCCTGTGAATCTCCATGGAAATATCTAAGATGAAAATAGTTCTACTTTGAAGAATGAATCTCTGACTTCTTTGAGGTGGTAATGTCATGGTATTCCTCAAAATCTGAGCACAATGGTTGGAAGTCCTCATAAAACAAATCTGCATCCTCAAAAGGGTATGTACAAAAGGATGATTGAGGATCACTATGAGTATGTTGTGACAAGTCATCTTCAAAGGGGTAGAAAAAATATGTAACCAAACCATCACTAGGATTCCAAGAACTCAATCATATATGTATGAGGACCACTCCTCTAATGATGAAAACGCAACCCCCTCTGCATGAGAGGCACCCTCAATGTCATAAATGGGATCTCTATCAATACTGAGACAACTCACATCCCATTTATGTCTCCCAACCTGTATGAAATCATCAATGTGTTCATCAACTATATCCAAGGGTTGTTCCATGAATTTATCTACACCATAGGAACTGATCACTTCCTCACAAGACTAGATAACTTCATTTTCTTCAAAAAGGAAAATGGATAGCAAAGTTTCGTTCATGCCTTCTACAAGAGAAATTTCATCGAGATCCTTTTGGAAATTTTCTTTATTTCTACAATCATGGAACAAGGCATCATCAAAGTTTTCAAAAGGGTTATAACTTATCATTTTATCTCCTTTATGTGCAGGAGGAGCTGAGGTCTGGATTTCCTCATCAAGTGGAAGATCAGATACTTCATCTTCATCAAATGTCTCATCCAGATCTTCTTCATCAAGATCTTCTTCATTATTTTATTCATCTATTGTCTAATCATCGATCATAAAACCTTCTCTACAAAGAGTGTGTGTGAGCTCTTGGAAACCATCTTGCAAACTTTGAGTAGCTGGTCGATATTGCGTGAGAAATTCTTCAATGAGATTTGTAGAAGGGATACTCTTTGGATCACATGAGTCTGCAAACCAATATTTTTGACTCGATTCTAGTGAAGAACATATAATTTTCATCAACACATCTTCATGTATCACATTTAATCTCAAAGCATGCCTCATATAATTTAGAACATGGATGACTACAAGAGCTATATCACCGCCAAATTTGGGGCAACTTTCCCTCCACTCCTTGGAGCAATGATTTGGATATCCAGGAAAATCTTGAACATCAAAGGAGGGATAAACCTTATTGAATTCCCATGGTAAGTCCCATGAGGCCATAGTTCCATTACTTAGGGTAACACCTCAATGGAGTCACCAGATGAGCTCAAGGCTCATCAAAGGATGGAAAAGGATAAGGGAAAAGTGGGTTCTAGGAAGGTGGATTTGTCGGATTATCTTCAAGACAAGCTCATCAAGAAGGGTGGAAATGGAATGTCCCTTGGGTGGATTCATCAGGAAATATAAGGGAAAGGTTTTGGGATAGCTTACCAAAGTGTCGTTATGGTACGAAGAAGATTTAAAATAATCCCCGACATGGACGCAAAAATGTTATAGTGCAATTTGTAGGTTGTGAAAATCCCGACCCAACCACAAAGAAAGTGTTTCAACTTGGGAATCCTACACCCAATGTCACCTCGATGTAGGTCCCACACTTCAAGGGTGACTAGGTCACCCTAGGGAGGCGATCCAAGTGAAACTATGTGGATTGAGATGGAGATGGAGATAAATGGAAGTGAATCCCCTAGAGGTCAAGTCTAAGTGGAATGAAAAGTGGGAAGAGATGCCTTGTAAGTCAAGTGATTGTTGCCCCAAAGGTATATTACTTATTCGGATGATTGTACCTGCCCGAGACACACAAAAATACTACTTGCAATTATATATATTAGTATGGATTAGAAAGTTAATCTTGCTTTCCCTAATTTGCAGTAATAGATGACAATTTACATCATCAAGTAAGACATTCAAATCATCATGTAAATCATAAGATCAATCAACAATATTATCAATGAGTATGGAAATCAAGTATGAATGAAAAATGGCACTTTAAGGATACATAAAGAAAGATGTTATAAAATGTATTTTCTGTAGAAAATTGCATCCTTATGGTTGTAGGAAACAATGACATGCAACAGAAAAGTCCCCAAAACCAGACTAAAAAGTGAACCCTAGTTAGTGGAATTAGTGGCTGAAAATTGGAGGAAAGTTAGGGGCTAGTCGGTGAGATATTATCACCTAGGGTTAGTGATTTTATGTAGCCTAATGGATGTTGGAAACTAGTACAGAAATGAGAAATCATGGAATAAAAGTGATCCCTAAGAGAGGAAAAATCCCCAAGGCATCAGGATCACTATCCAAAAGAGAAAGCTTGTAAAGGTTTAAATTTCATGTTTTTTGAGGTAAATGTTTTGTATCTCTAATGCAACTTGAAATTGATTAGTTCCTTAAACTATTTGGAAATGGGGTCAAAGAGATGAAGAATCTTAGCTAAAACCTTGGGGGTGTATGCCCTTTTAGTTCCCAAGTATATCTAGACTCCTTAGGGTCATTCCAAGAGGGTATACGCCCTTGTATTTCTCTTGGAAAAAACACCTTGAGCAACAAATAGAGCTTACAAAATTTAATCTTGGATAAAATATTTGACTTACAAATTCCCTAGGGGTGTACACCCTTGTAATTCCTAGGGTTTTGCAAACCAAAACAAGAATACCTTGGAGGGTGTACGCCCTTGTGATTCTCCAAGACAAATTGTGCACAATAATATCCTTCAAAATAACTTGGGGAGGGTTCATGCCCTTATACTTCTCCCAAGGGTTTGACAAGTGACAAATTATAGAATTTAATGCAAGATAACTAAACAATAAATGCATATTTCTCTTACCAAATTCATAAATAGTATTGAAAAAACCCTTATCTCCAAGATTTAGAACATCCACATGCAAGAGAAAGATATTCCAAGCCTAGTGCATCACTTTTCCACCAATAGCCAAGAAAAACCAAGACAAGTGCAAAGAGAGAGAGAAAATTCTCAAGGCTAGCGAAAATTTCAGTCCAATAGCCTCTCACAATGTAGAGTTATGTTAAAATGAGATCTTATGATCTCTTATTTATACAATGTCACCAAGGTGACTTGTCCAAAATTAAGTGGTAAACCACAATATTAGGGTTAAACATCCCTAATATTTCCCCCTTAACAAAGTTATATTAAAAAATTCATTTAAAATTTTCACTTTTGCACAAATAAAATAATAATTTACATGAACGTCACCACTTTAGGGGACGTTTTGGCATTAGGAGAAGGTCGTTGGTGATGTATGAGCGTAGTAAAGCTTCCCAAAGCCATGTATCAAGAATAAAAATGTATTCCTTCATGGTCAAACACTAAAACACCTCAAAATGTCCAAGTTCCAATGCATATCATCTCACCACCATGCCCTAGGCCCCCAAACATGATGCCAAGCTCAAAAAGAGGACATTTTTCCCCTCCTGGGAAAATCGTTTGGAAAGTGAGGGTTGGGCTATGTTGTTCAATTCATCATCAAGGCCTTCCAATTATGATCTTTCTCATCTGGCATGCGGTCCCTTGGCATCCGACATGTGGAATTGTAGCACTATGGAAGCCCAAAATAGCCTTGTTCTCCCAAAATCGTCCACCAACTAGGTCCCACAAAGACAAATGAGAACACCCTCCAAGGATCTAAAGTCATAAAATAATGATAAGTGAATCCAATCAATAAATAATCCATCTAAGCATGTGCATCAAATATCAGTATATCAAACAATTAATTACTCAAATACACTATGTGACTTGTCAAGATTTATTATGGGAGGGTTGACGAGGTGTCCTATTGGGTAGATATTTCCATAGGTGAAGGAGAGTTTCCAAGAGATCCGTCTCTAATTCATGTAAATTGGATGAAGTGGTTGCGTTCAAGACTCAATGGGAATAGGGCTCATGACGTACAAGGGGTCGTAGTGTCTCATTCATGGGTGTTTTGTAGAGGGTGTGTGGTACCTTCGTTCGCAATGCACTTTTTCCCATCCCATCAATTTCATTTTATATTTATTTCTTTGTATTTTATTTCAATATAGTATAATGAGAGATTGAAGGTCACTGCCATGGCCTGGTGACCAAATGATGGCAATGTCACCCACAAACACCTAGTGGAAATGAGAAGGTTGGCTCGTGATGAGATCCCCTTTCTCTCAACCATGCAACTGAGAGCCATTACCCTAGTTTGGTAACCAGATGATGGTAATTTCATACCACTAGATATTCCTGGATGTGATAGGTTGGCTCCTGATGAGACCTTCTATCCTTCAACTAACCTTTTAACCATTCTCTATTGTATTATGGGTCCCCTTTACTCAAATATAACTGTTTCATTTTTTTCTTGGGTGATCCCTGGGTGAAGCATCTGGAAGTTTTATACAAGGATTTTGTCTTTTACCAAACATCAACCCCTTTGGGCCTTCAACCCCTTCTTCCCATAGAATGAGGGAAAACTCCTTCTTGGTTAAATACACCCTAAAATCCCAAGAGATAAATAAATGGAGGGGAACAATGATGGAAATTGGTAAGTATGGTATGGAATGGTACGATGGTTCATTAAGGGAGTTCCCAGTAGCAAACCCATCCCCAAGGAAAACCACTTACTAGGGAACAATGTCAACCACCAAGGTGAAGTGGGGAAAAAAGAATAATGTCCAAGCATATATCATGAAATCTGGAGCTATCTAAGATACAACATACTCAACTAGCTTAAATATTGAAATGATGCTCACCATAATATTGATTTGTACCTCATGGAGCAAGGCCCACTACCTTCTAGAAGCCAGTTGGTGTGGAGGATGCCATCTGCAAACTTGTGACCATATGTGGTGGTGAGTGGGATTTCTATTTGTGCAAAAGGGTATTGTTGGTCATGTAGTCTCTCATCACTCCATATCTACAACCTAAGGGACTCAAGACATAATATCCTTAGTTATCCACAAAATGGGGATAACATTTGGCTCCTACTTGGGGAAATGTGCTCTTCGTAGAGTGCATGAGAACCGAAACATCTCCTAGTATACCTGTGCCTGCAAGGAAACACCAAACTATCAAGTGCAGGATGGCCTACTCATCCTTGTTCTCATATGATCATAATCTAAGCCAAAAAAATAAAATTTTGATATTTTTTCAAAAATTTCTAAACTAATCATGAAATCAATATGCAAGTAGAGAAAAATGAAAATGAGAAGCATATAAACTAACTTGAGCAATCAAGATGAAAATAAAAATCCCCATCAAAATATCTCATCAAAGTATCTCCCCATGTGCTTAATCATATAATACAACAAAGATAATTCAAGCATATAATAATCATGAGTATGAGCACACATATAATTGATCATGAAACAAAACTCATGAATATGGGTAGGAGGGAGGAAATCCTACTCGAAAGAGAAACCATTAGCCCGATCATCATGCCTTAAAGTGTAGCCACAAGACTGATCAATCCATATTTGAAGGGGGATACTATATGTATATGAAGGATCATCTTCATCCATGCATAAATACTCACTATTTTTTGAGGGATGAGAGGAAATGAGAGATCGGAGGAATACTGCATGGTCTCTTGGAGAAGAGGGTAAGAGGTAAGGAACATTCTCAAGTGTAGAAAACCACTGCCTCTTCCCCTGTGAATCTCCATGGAAATATCCAAGATGAAAATAATTCTACTTTGAAGAATGAATCTATCACTACTCTGAGGTGGCCATGTCCTATCATTCCTCATAATCTGAGCATAACATTTGGAGGTCCTCATAAAACAAATCTGCATCCTCAAAAGGGTATGTACCAAAGGATGACTGAATATCACTTTGAGTATGTTGTGACAAGTCATCCTCAAAGGGGAGGGACAAATTTGTAACCATATCATCACCAGGCTTCCAACCATATGAATCATATATTTATGAGGACCACTTGTCCGATGATGAAAACACAACCCCCTCTGCCTGAGAGCCACCCTCAATGTCATAAATGGGATCTCTATCAATACTAAAACAAGTCACATCCCATTTACATCTCCCAACCTGTATGAAATCATCAATGTTTTCGTCAACTATATCCAAGGGTTGTTCCATGTATTTATATACACCATATGAGCTTATCACTTCCTCACAATACTGAATAATTTCATTTTCTTCAAAAAGGAAAACAAATAGAAAAGTCTTGTTCAAGCCTTCTACAAGAGAAATTCCATCGAGATCCTTTTGGCAGTTTTCTTTATTTCCACAGTCATGGAACAAGGCATCATCAAAATTTTCAAAAGGGTTATAAATCATCATTTTATATTCTTGATGTGCGGGAGGAGAAAAGGTATGGATGTCCTTATCAGGTGGAAGAGAAGATACTTCATCTTCATCATACATTTCATCCAGATCTTCTTCATTAGGATCTTCTTCAATATTTTCTTCATCTATTCTTTGATCATCAATTAGAAACTGTTCTTTGCAAAGAGTGTGTGTTGATTGTTACTCTCTCTTCCTACTTCTTGGGCTGACCCAGGTTCAGATCTAAACAATATTCCTACAAATACCTCTAAGACTATCAGACTTCTTGCTAAAACAGAAGGAAACGCATCACACAGAGTGTACTGCGCAGTCTCACTCGAGATAGTTCTATGAGAGACTGCAATGCTCAAATGCTTGCAGTATAGGAAAGAGTGTGGATTTGGGATTGTACTTTGTGATCTTCATTTATTTACTCTATTATCCGTTTATATTAAATACTCTATCGTTCTTTATTCATTCATGTAAATAAACATATATAAATACTTCATCAAGACAATCATCTAAGATTTAACCACTAACAACAAAGACATAAATAACAATCATTTCGCATAACACATGATCTACCGTGGTTCACCCCCTCCTAGGATATGTCCACAAAGATATGGATCTCAAGATCTTTATTATGGTTCTGCAATAGATGGTGTTGTGCACAATACAATTTTTGATCTTACAATCACAACAGGTTCCATGATCCCTGTGAGGCTGACTAGATCACACCAGGATCCTCAGCCTATGATCTAACCCTCTGGATCGAGTTGCTTGACTCTTCTACAACTCCACGGCTTACAAAAATGGTTTATAGATCTTACAACAGTTTCCTTCTTCGAATCTTACAAAAATTAGCAACTCCCTTACCTAGAACTCCTAGGTACTTATATATATTAATTCTCATCTCAACAGTTGTTACATTCTCTTACAAAAACCCTAACCCTAACAAGGTTAGGTTTTCCTACATGCACACCTTGCATTCTTTCCTCACACGTGCTGCTTTTCATGCTACTTGCGCATTTCCAAAATTAGGTATTTCCCTGCCAAAAATTGTTTTCTCCTCAAAATAGGCATGTTCCAAACAATGTGTTTGAGCTCTTGGAAATCATCTTACAAACTTTGAGTAGTTGGCCTATAATTCCTGAGAAATTATTCAATGATCTTTCTAGAAGAAGGGATACTCTTTGGATCACATGAGTGTGAAAACCAATC
>SNQJ01S0084869.1:0-12847 GCA_010110895.2 Picea sitchensis
AGAGTGTGAACTCTACCTATTCTCGCGGGCTGCAATGAAGTACAGTGCGAGAATGTCTGAACATAATCAGAATTTTGGAAAATGAAGCAAAATTGAAAAAGGCCTCTGAACCCAGAGGGTCTATCAGGATATCCTAAAGACTCAAAGATTGATAGGACAAGAGAAAAATGAAAAAAGAGCAAATGGCCACAGAAAAACACCAAAAGCCACAAAGAAAATGGGATTGATCCCCAATGGAGTCGCCAATTTTGTTATAGGATAAATCCGTAGGTGCGGACACTAACCGATCTCCCTAAATCCACCTGGATCTAGAACAAAGCAAGACAGAACATGACTCTTTCCCTAGATTCTAACCATTGAATTAACTAGGAGGCGAGAACAAATAACATACCTTATTATCGCTTCCTATGGTCTTTGTTGCTCCTGCTTCGCTTCAGTGCTCTCGTGCAGCCAAGAATAAGACAACACAAACCAACCAAAGTGAAGATAGAACAATCTATTCAACAATCAATCTATGTATATGATCAAGGAATTATACAATAAAGTGGAAATAACTTTATGGGAAAGGGACATGCCACTGTATCATATTAATGGAAAGTAAAGATTACAACCTGAGCCTTGATGTCGCAACCTTCCTTTCGATGGCTCCTGGCTCTGACACACACACTTGCTCAAACTTTGCATGAAGAAGATCAGCTCCTTTTGATAGACCTAGAGTCTTCAAGCTGTTGTTCAAGCTTCATTCCTTCACACAATTCTTTCACCAATTCTCCAATGAATCTTGATTAACCTTTTCCATGAGAATTCCCTCAATATATAGGAGAGAATGAATTAGTTACTTGGATAAGAATGATCCCACAATATTTGGGAATCCAGTACTAGGATAACCATTTGAATGCCAACCCATCCTTCTAGAAGATTCCCTTCTAGAAGCATAGAGAATTCACCTTTTTCCATGCTTTAAAAAGATTTCGCACCCTAGTAGTTCAACATAGTGCAAACTTCTCGCACCCTAGATTAAGGCAGCCTGCGAGAATCATGCATTCTTGCAAGAAAATATACTAGCATCCTGCGAACAGTCTTCAAAAATGAGTTTTCTGGAAGAGATGAAAATAACTTTTTCTCAGGAGAAAGTCCTTATGAAGAGCCTGAGTACACCATCATCAATACATCATCATGATGACAAAAATCATGGGTAACAATAGCATTAGAGTTGGTTCTAGAATTGGGCCCTTTGTTTGAAGAGGTGAAGGAAGAAGAGGCACAAACATAAGAGCTCAAAGAAGAAGTAAATACGGACAAGGGAAAACAACAGTTTCTCCTAGAGAATGTCAAATAACCAAGTGCTTGACTCGAGGATGAGTCAAGGATTGTGGTTGGAGCCTGTTGGGCCCTTCGTTTTTGGGAAATAATTGTGCAAGATTTGATTAAGCATGAGTTGCACAAACTTCATCAGAAGATGAAAGAAAATAATAACATAAAGCAGTTGTGGGAGCTAGCACAACACCAGCTAAGAAAAAAACAGTTGCAACAAAACAAGAAAGTGAGAAAGTTGAACAGAAAGACATAACCTAGCTATACATAGGACAAAAGATAGATGTAGGAGGGTTAGATTCGAGTCAATATATCAGGATGTTGTTATTGTTCAACCAATAGGTCAATTGGTTAGAGTCGAGTTGGTATATCAGGTTGTTGTTATGTTTATCAGAATCATCCAAGTTTTTTGGGATTATCTAGTGAAACTCGATGTAAGAGACAACCCAGAGTATATACTGAACATCTCTATGTAGTTCTGAGTCTGTAATAAAGGAAAGATCTGGAAGCTAATATGAAGAACCAAAATTTCAAATATGATCTGTCTTTATATGTTGCTTATGCATTACATTGTTCCTTTATGTTTTATGAGTTCTGTCTAATGGTTCTATGGTTAATTGTTGTTCATAATGTAAGTGGGTTTGGTTCTTTCATTTATATGGTTCCAATATGATAGTGTTGATTGCGCAAGAATAGGACTGAGTTCTGAATGGTCTATGGATCTTCCTTAGTCTTCTCCCTACCCTTCCCTATCCATCTGTCTCAGCAATACTTTGGGTGAGACTTCTCTTCGGAGGGGATGAAAATGCCAACGCTCTAGACTACATGGTGCCTTTTGTTGGTAACCTGAGAAGAACCCTGGTCTGACCAAATTGGCGCCAACACTTGCTTCCATTGTTCATGCATTGAATATGTGGAGGCATTATCTCATGGGAAAGAGATTTGAATTAAGAACATACCACAATGATCTAAAGTATCTTTTTGAACAACTAACTTTGAATGCGAGGAAAATAAGATGGCTAGAATTTTTAAGTGAATACGACTTTGATATCAAGCATATCAAAGGAAAAGAAAATAAAGTTTCTTATGCACTTAGTAGAAGAGTGCATCCCATGCATGCTACAATTGTCAATATCCATCAGTCGTACTTGAAGAGAAGAATTTATATTTTTTTGTTACATATCAGCATTACCTACATGTAAAGGAAATCTTACAGCAAGGAGATCTACAACAAAAAATGAAAGAGTATGAGCTGAAGGAAGATGGATTACTTATGCATAAAAATAGAATTTATGTTCCTAGTTCCGAAGAACTTAGGAATTCAGTATTAAAGGAAATGCATAATGTTCCATATGTTGGACATCTCGGTTACCAAAAAACAATTGCAGCAGTAAGAAGCCAGTTCTTTTGGTTGGGAATGAAATATCATGTTGTTGATTACATCGCCAGATGTATGGAATGTCAAAAAGTGAAGGCTGAGCATAGACACCCAGTGGATTTGCTATAGTCATTACCAATTCCAAAAAAAAAATGGGAAGTGATAACCATTAATTTTATAACAAAGTTGCCAAGGATAGAAAGGAAACACAATTCAATCATGGTAGTGGTTGATAAATTGACAAAGGCCGCTCATTTTGTTCATGTAAAAACAACTCATACAACAGCTAATATTGCATAAATTTACATGAGAGAAATTTATTGGTTGCATGGGATACCTAGGACAATTATCTCAGACAGAGACGCAAAGTTTACTTCAAATTTATGGAAAGGATTATTCAAAGGATTTGGTACAAATCTGAACTTTAGCACAACATACCATCCGCAATCAGATGTGAATATAGAAAGGGTCAACCGAGTAATTGAAGAAATGTTGAGAATGTATGTGATGGATAAGCCATCTAAGTGGGAAGATTACTTGCACTTGGTTGAGTTTGCCTATAATAATGGGTATCAAGATTCGTTGAAGATGATCCCATTTGAAGCCTTGTATGGTATAAAATGAAGTACTCCAGTAAGCTGGGATAACCCAACAAATAGAGTGGTACTTGGGTCAGAGTTGCTCAAGGAGATGGAAGACCAGATGGTTAAGATTAAGCAAAATTTAAATGCAGCTCAATATAGAAAAAAGGTTTATGCCGACAAGAATAGGACATCAAGAGAATTTAAAGAGGGGGAGAATGTGATTTTGAAAGTAAATCCCAAGAAGAGCTCTTTGAATTTGGGTATTTTTACAAAGCTGGTAGCCAGATTATGTGGTCCATTTGAGATATTGGACAAAATAGGGCCAGTTGCATACATGCTTGTATTGCCTGTTTCCATGAATGTGCATAATGTATTTCAAGTCTCTTTTCTAAATAAATATGTACTTGATCTTAACCATGTTATTGATTGACATCTGATTCAGGTAGAGGCTGAGGGAGACTTTCAGGTCCAACTAGTGCAAATATTGGACAGAAAATTAAAAATGCTTTGGAATCGAGTTATAGAGCTAGTAAACTTTCAGTGGACCTACTACGGTCCTGAAGATGCTACCTGGGAGCATGAAGTTTCCATGTGGGCAGAGTACCCGCAACTTTTTGAATAAATTTTGGAATTTTGATTCTTGTTTTGTATATGCACTGAGGATAGTGCCAAAATAAGGGGGAGGGGATGTAACACCCTAAATTTTTAGCCCCCATATTAAATAATGTATTGTTACATTGTTGAGAGGCCAGAGTGGCCAAATAATTAAAAGAGGCCAGTGTTCCTAATAAATATAGTGTGTGATCATTATTAATAATAAATACATCATTGGATTCTAGATGGACAAGGAATATAGTTATAGGGGGCTATGATTCCACAAAAGAGGCGGCTTGAGGGGCTAAGTGTTTATTTCATTTTTAATTACCCATTTTTTTAATGCAGGGGGACTCAGGTACATGAACTCTTGGGGGAATTCCAATAGGTTCTTGATCCCCGCGATTTACAAAAAAATGTCCCTGGTTTGTGGAAGGGGTTCTCCCGTTGGAAAATTTTCTCTTTCATTTTGGTCATTCACTCACTCTCATTCTTGTCCCCATTATGGTGTTGTTGTTGGTTGCCTCACTTGTTCATTCACCTTCTTTTTCATTGTTCATCATATCACGTGGAGTCTTCACTCCATCCATTCCCTCTCACTCATATGTCCTCATTCGTATTTGGCTTGGGAAAGGAAATCAAACCATTGAAGGAAAACCACGGCTTTGTTGCCAGTAGGGATTGTTGGTGTAATCCAGTCATGATTTGAGGCCTACATGTCTAAGATGCTTGGCATGTGTCCAACTTTTCTAACAGCTACAAGCCCTGAGAATCCCACCATGGAGATTCTGGACCAGCTGCACTGGAGCCCTAGAAGGAAAAGGACTGCCTGAGGGATTGTGTGGCAAAGAAGGGTGGAGGTCGATTCTCTTGGGTGGTGTAGGTTGGGTAGAAGAGTTTTTGGTACTTGTATTGTTGTTAGTGTTGGAGAATCATGTGAGAGATTGAGTGTGGACTGGTTTGGGAAGTCGACTAACACTCTAGAACCATCCTTGTGAATTCATAGCCCTAGATCGGGGGTGACATTGTTTTTGATACTTGGAACAACCGTGTCTATGGTTGGGTGGAATGTCCTTGGTCTGTAGCCAGTTGGTGTTTCTCTTCTATAAAATATAATTTCTTTCTATTATGGTATTAATTACCTGTGTATGAATTATTCCACTGCATATTAACTTATCATATCTGAGATTTGTACTTATAATATGCATGCCTGCTAGTTAATGGTGTGCATGGTATATTGTGCATGTCATTTATTTTGTATTATGAATCTTGATCATTTCATGTAGGTATTTCATGCTTCTTTATTAGTTAATTGTTATCAGAAATTTAAAATCAGCCAAGAAGTGTGTTCTTGGTGTGGCATGCCCGACATGTGGGAGGTTGGGTACATTACAAGAATTTTGGTGTATTTAAAAAGGCAGAATGGTGTATAGTATTTATAGATTTGTTAAATTATTTAGTCTAACAAATCCTATTACCTACACATTTTCCAGAGATAAAAACAAATAGAACAAAATCAACATAGGGATCATAGGCATGGAAAATGCATGTAGAACCTGCAACCATGAAGATGAGGTTAGAGGGTTGTATGTCAGCATGGGTAATGAAGGGACAAAATCTAATGGGCATAAAGAGGTAAAGGAGGAGAGAATGAAATTAGTATAAACCATAAAGAGTCTGAATAAATATGTCCAAATTTATAAAGTTAATAATGAGAAGCTTATGAAATCCAAGGAGCAACAAGATAGCTTCAACATCAAGTTTTTGCAGAGCTTGGACATAATAGGGAAGAAAATGGATAAAGAGATTGACTCAAGAAATTCAGAGAGTAATAGGTCTCATGATAAAATAATAGAAGAAATAAGTGTTGATAGGAATCATCATCACTTACCAAGGTACTCATCTAGGAGAGCACACAATATTTCAAGTCCATATCCTATTAGAAAACATAAGAGCAAGTCTGGGGTAGATGAGCTACAAGGAGAAATGAATAATATCAAGCCTCCTACCTTTGATGGTAAGAACAAGAAGAATGAGAATGAAGAGACTTGGATTTTGGGGATGATGAAATACTTTCAATTGCACAATTACTCCTCACGGGCAGAGGGGAGAATTTCCATTTATTGGCTGAATGGAAAAGCATCAATGTGGTGGGACTAGTTTGTGCAAGTGCAACACATTGATGAGAATAATATCACTTGGAGGGAGTTCAAAGGACATTTTTAGAAAAATTACTTGACCAAGCATTATTATGATAGGAATATGAAGGATATATTTAAACTCAAGATGAAAAGTATGACCATGGATGAGTATGAAAGGATATTCTTAGAGTTGTTGAAATATGTTGACTTCATCAAGGATGAGCAGGTCAAGATTCATAGATAACTGAGTGGGATGCCATCATTTTTTAGTGATAAGATACAACATTATTATCCCAAGACATCATATGAAACAATAAGGAGATCCAAGTTTATGTATGATTAGCATAGAGGAAGATCAACTTTCCAAAAGGCTTGGAATGCATGAAGAAAAGAAATATGGAGAAGAGGAAGAAGGGGACCAATCCACCATTCTTCATAAAAAATTCTCAGGGACAACCATCTTCTAAATATTCTAGAATGACATAAACAATGGGGAAAAGACCAAGGAAGCAACCTATGAAATGTTGGGGTTGTGAGGGAGTTCACATGTACATATATTTCCCTCATAAAGGTGAAAAAGTGAGGATTCTTCACAATGTACAACAGGATGATATAGTTGAGGACATGGGCAAAAGCATGCCAAGGATCTATGCATCCTTGGACAAAAAGAAATCTGAGTTTCAATCCCACATGATTGAAGTGGAAGGTAAGATCAACAACTAATCCATTGATATTTTAATTAGTTCAAGAGCTAGTCATAGTTATCTAGATCCTAAAATTGAGGAAATATTTCAATTTCCAAGAAGAAATATTGGGAAACCTTGGTTGGTGTAGTTATCTATAGGAGATAAAAGAAAAATTAATGAGATGGTTACATAATGTCCAATATACATGAATGGAATGAGCACAAGGGAAGATTTGAATACCATACCATTATGTTCATATGATTTCCTAATAGGTATGGATTGGTTGGACAAGCATAATGTTGTCCTAGACTGTTACAACAAGGAATTTACTTTCTTAGATGAGGAAGGGAACTTGAGGAAAATTCAGGGTAATCCTAGGGCAATGACTATCAGATAAGTTTCATACTTTCAACTGAGGAAAAGATTCAGAAAAAATATGTTAAATATTTTCATCTGATCTGGGAGAGACAACTAAGGATAATGTGACAAGCATTGAATATTGTGTTGTCTTAAAATAGGTATTTAGAGAAATATTTGGGTTTCCACCTAAGAGATATATTGATTTCTATATCAATTTTATTCTTGGAGCACCCCTTGTATCCAAGACTCCTTATAGGATGAGTACTCCAAAACTGAAGGAATTACAAATGCAGTTTGAATAGATTTTCAAGAAGGGGTATATACGCCAAACTATGTCACCTTGGGGTGCCCCAGTGCTATTTGTGAAAAAGAAGGATGAAACCTTGAGGATTTGCATTGACTTCTAGTAGTCGAATAGGGTGATTGTAAAGAAAAAGTATCATTTTCCAAGGATATATCATCTTTTTTATCAAATAAAAGATTCCAAGGTATTCTCCAAGATTGACCTTAGATCAGGTTATCACCAAGTGATAATTAAAGATGAAGACTTCAACAAGACAACCTTCAAAATGAGGTATGACCATTATGAGTTCACATTGGTGCCATTTCGGTTATCAAATGCACCAGTTATCTTCATGTGTTTAATGAATGGTATTTTCAAAGACTACTTAGATAATGTGTTCATTGTGTTTTTGGATGACATACTTATTTACTCTAATCCTAAAGAAGAGCATGAGAAACAATTGAGGATGGTGCTAAAATTATTGAGCGAGCATAAAGTATATGCCAAGTTAAGAAAGTGCTCATTTTATTAGAGGAAGATAAATTATTTGGGCCATATCATATCATAGGAAGGGATATCGGTGGATCCAGAAAAGATAATATTATATATTTTAAACTTGTACAATATTATTGCAAACATATTTTCAGTAAAAGAAAAGAAAATATACAATGGAAAATACAAACATTACACAGATATTTTTCCCCTGGAAACCCAAATCGAGAAAACCAACATATTCCATATTCATTCATAGTGATACATTGTTTACAATACAATATACATATAGGAGCTAGAGGCATCCAAAACCCTAACCCAATGGCATGGATTAGTCAACAACCTTAATTCCTTCAGAAATAGAAAACCATCGGCAAAAACCATGTGCCAAAAAACTTCCCAACAATGGACATGAAAATCGAGGCAACACAAAAAATGAGGAAAAATTGCGACACATTTCCCGAGGAAAAAATAACATTCTTGGGGATGCTTCCTTTACACCCTCCAAGGGGGGCCTAGAGGCCCCCCTGTGTGCCCGATGCAACATAGACACTACTACTCGTGCAAATAATATAACACATACCCAACTTTCTCCCACTTGTTGTTTTCTTTGCATACATGGGGTTATAGGGTTACATAGTCAACAATCCAGCGCAACAATGCCCATGGATCCTATACACCAAGAGAACTTCTCAGTACTCACAGATTTTGTTAATGAATCTACAACGTTCTTCAAAGTATCCACCTTCATCAGAAACACTTTCTTTTCTTCAACCATTTCTTTCACAAAGTGATATTGAATATCAATATGCTTTGTCTTTGAATGATAAGTCTGATTCTTCGCCAGAAAAATTGCACTCTGTCTGTCAAAATCTATCCTTACAGCTTCTTGTGCCAACCCAATACCTGAACACAATATTTGTAGCCATACTGCTTCCTTACTTTCATGAGTGGTTGCCATGTATTCATCTTATGTAGTTGAAAGTGCCACTACAACTTGTATTTTTCTCATCGAACTTATTTCTCCTCCAAACAGGTTAAACACATACCCATTTGTAGATCTCCTATGATCCAGATCTTCATCCCAGTATGCATATACAAATACATGTATATCCAACACTTTTTCCAATCCCGGTATTCCTTGGTAGCACAATCCATAGCTAGCAGTGCCACGCAAATACCTAAAAACCCTTTTTATTGTTGTCCAATGCTCCTTCCTTGGTTTTGACATATAACTGCTCAAAACTCCCACTGCATGTGCAATGTGCAGTATAGTACATACCATTGCATACATAAAACTACCAACTGCACTCACATATAGAACACAATACATTTCCTCCTCCTCTTCCTGTGTCTTGGGACACTGATCCGTAGATAACTTTACGCTAATATTGTCTCAAAATATTTTCTCTAATTTAACTAGAGTTTCCTTTTTTTCTGATCTCTTTTAATTTCCATGCCAAAAATAAAATTTGAAGAACCGAGATCCTTCATGTCAAATTTAGAGGAAAACTAATTTTTCACATCCTGGATAATCTCCTTGTTGTTTCCTATCAGCAATATGTCATCCACATACAAGACCAAATAAATCAAATGATCAACAATTAATTTAAAATACACAAAATGATCCTCTTTGCTTCTTGTGAAACCAAGTCCCAACATATAAGTATCAATTTTTTGATACCACATCCTTGGTGATTGTTTTAAATCATACAGGTACTTTTTCATCTTGCATACCAGATCCTTCTTTCCCTTCACAACAAATCCTTCTAGCTACTTCATATATATTTCTTCCTCCAGATCCCCATGTAGGAATGTTGTCTTCACATCCATTTGTTCTACTTCAAAATAAAATGAAGAAACAACAGATAACATATATATTATAGAGGTTAACTTGGCAACAGGAGAAAAAATCTCACCAAAATCAATTCCCTCAACCTAAGTATAACCCTTTTCTACTAACCGAACTTTGTATTTCTCCAGTTTTCCTTCTCCATTCAGCTTCTTTTTAAATACCCATTTGATGTCAATGGGATTTCTTTCAGTCAGCAACTCCACTAGATCCCAAGACTAATTCTTATCTTAGGCTACCATTTCTTCATCCATGGCCTTTTTCTAGAGATTTCCACCCTCAGAATCCATTGCCTCCCTGACAGTTCTAGTATCATCATCAGTAATAGACAAAGCACAATTTGAATAGAAATTAGATGGAGTATACCTTTTTAGTAGCCTTCTTTCTCAAATCGATCTCCTCAATAATGGACTATGAGGATCTTCTTCTTTTGATTCATGTTCTTCTGTAGAGTATGATTCATCATCCTTTAAATCAAACTCTATTTTCTCTGGTTCTTCCTTACTTGGTAGGACTTCTTATTTAACAACTACCTTCTTAGTTTTTGGGTTCCATAGCTTATAACCTTTGATACCATCTTTATGTCCAATAAAGATACACTTTCCAACCTTCTTATCTAGCTTACTCTTGTTTTCCTTTGGGACATGAACATGTGCATCACAACGAAAAACCTTGAGATGTGTGAGAGAAGGTTTCCTACCAGTCCATACCTCTTGTGGATTCTTGTCATCCAGCATTGATGAGGTTGATCTGTTGGCCAGGTAACATGCAGTGCCCACTGCCTCTGCCTAGAATTCTTTCCCTAACCCGGCACCACTGAGCATGAACCTTGATTTTTCCATCAACATCTTGTTAATCCTTTCTACAACTCTATTATGTTGAGGTGTATATGGATTAGTCTTCTTCCTTGCTATACCACACTTCTTACAGAATTCTTCAAATTCATTCATACAGAACTCTCTGCCATTATCTGTCCTCAGCACATTAATTCCTTTCTTTGTTTGATTCTCAACAAGAGACTTAAACTTTTTAAACATGTCAAAGACTTTGTATTTCTTCCTAAGAAAATATATCCAAGGATTCCTTGAGAAGTCATCTATAAATGAGACATAGTACACAAATTTTCCCAATGATGGGACCGACACATGTCCAAAAACATCACCGTGAACTAGTTGTAAAATTCCTTCTTCCCTCGTTGCACCAGAGGGGAATCTTACTCTATTCTTCTTTCCATATACACAATGTTTACAGAAATCAAAATCTAGGGAGAAGTTAGACATACCTTCAACCATACCTTTACTGTGTAGTAGTCAAAGAACCTTCTCTCCGATATTACCTAGTCTTTGATGCCAGAGCATAACCTTTTCTCCAGAGACTGTAGGAGTTCTTTCTTCTTCAACTCCAATATCAGGAACAATGGAAATATTACACCCATCACCAATAGTGCTTCCTTGAATCTTATACATAGTTCCAAAATGAACTCCCTTAAACAAAACCATTGCTCCTCGAACCATCCTACAAGTTTCATTTTCAAATATTGTTTTTACCCCTACATCATCCATTTTTCTTACATAAATCAAATTTCTGGCCAACCCTAGGATGTCAAAAACACCAGGTAGTGTTCTAATCCTTCCATCTATGAGCCTCAACTTGAATTTTCCTCGACCTATTATTCTGGTTGTCGAGTAATCACCTACGAAAACATTACCTCCATCATACCTTTCATATTCACATAACCACTCTCTGTGGGGAGTCATATGAAAGGATGAACCTGACTCAACCAACCATGCCTCATGATCTACATGTGTTCTTGCAGAAGCCAAGTACACATCCCCTCCTTCTTCCTTAGAGGTATTTTATTTTTTAGAAGGAGATTCTTCATATCCGTTCTTTTTCTCAACTTTGGATCTACATTGCTTCTTGTAGTGCCCTTATTTTCCACATATCCAACATACCTTTACAAAACTTCTGGGAGATTTAGATCTACCCTTAGACTTAGATCTCCCACTTGAGAACTTAGATCTATTTCTTTCCTGGGAGCGTCCTCTTGCAAATAATGCATATGTGCTCTGTCCTTCCATATTATTTCGTCTCATCTCCTCTAACAACAAGGATGAGACCATTTCATCAAACTTCAAGGAATTTGTATTATTACATATGGCCACAACCAGAATATTCCACGAGTCTGGTAAAGAACACAATAAACTAATACACCTATCTTCATCTGAAATTTTAATCTCAAGAGATACTAACTGACTTACCATGGTATTGAAGGCATTCAAATTGTCTGCCACCAAGTCTCCATCTCTCATCCTTAGGTTATATGGCTTCTTTCTTAGGAATAGTTTATTTACTAAGGACTTAGACTGATACAACTTCCCCAACTTATCCCGTAAATACTTGGATGTATATTCCTCTAACACATTCATTAATACTAAATCTAAGAGACATAGTCGGATTGTGCTATTCGCCCTCCGATCCAAATTTTTCCAGTCATCTGTTGAATTTCTTGTAGGTGAAGTACTTGGATCTACCATGATCAATTGGTCTATGTCCACCAATAGATCTTCCATCTTGAGCTTCCACAGCTCAAAAATTTTCCCATCAAACTTCTCGATCTCCATTTTTTAATTGCTTGCCATTTATTTTCACCTGAAAAATCAATACCACATATCTCCCACTG
The DNA here is from genome assembly GCA_010110895.2 of Picea sitchensis. Taxonomy (NCBI): domain Eukaryota; kingdom Viridiplantae; phylum Streptophyta; class Pinopsida; order Pinales; family Pinaceae; genus Picea; species Picea sitchensis. The sequence continues at coordinate 12,368 of SNQJ01S0084869.1, forward strand.
TAACAAGGCTTATCACAGTCTTGATCCAAACCCTTGACCACAAAGGTGTCCCCCTGAAACCAAAAAATATCTGATACTAAATTTATATTTTAACCTTGTACAATATTTACTGCAAACATATTTTTAGTAAAAGAACAAAAAAGATACAATGGAAATACAAACATTACATAGATATTTTTCCCTTGGAAACCCAAACCGGGAAAACCAACATATTCTATATTCATTCATAGTGATACATTGTTTACAATACAATATACATATATGATCCAACATCATACAAAACCCTAACTCAATGACCTATATTAGTCAACAACCATAATTCCTTAACCAGAAATAGAAAACCATCGGCAAAAACCATGTGCCAAAAAACTACCCAAAAATGGACACAAAAATCGAGGCAACACAAAAAATAGGAAAAAATGCGACACATTTCCCGAGGAAAAAAATTCTCAGGGGTGTTTCCCCTAAAACCCCACGTGG
>SNQJ01S0084869.1:12857-28266 GCA_010110895.2 Picea sitchensis
ATATAAATCATATCAAATGCAAGGATAACAAAGTGGTTGATGCACTCAGTAGGAGAGTGCATGATATGCATGCTACAACCATTGTTGGAATACTGAGAGGGGGGGTGAATTAGTATGAGTACTTTATTACCACTTTTAACCACAATGTTTATTATTTAACTTTATGAGCATTGTTCAACAGTTTAGAATTATAATTTAATGTATCATCAACAGTATAAATAAACCATGAACAATAAGAAACCACAAATACATAGTACATTAGAATTTTACGTGGAAACCCAATGCTGGAGAAAACCACATAATGTTTTTTCTTACATGTCAGAAGAAATACATTCATAGGAAGTAAAAACTTCCTTATTTTCTAGTTTCAAATAGAAGGAGGCTCCAACCCCCTAGTTTTCATGATCCAACCTGAAGGGAGATCCAAATCCCCAATTATTTGGCACCAACCGGAAGGAGTCTACAACCCCCATTCCTTGCCCCGTCCAACCACCCAGAAATATAAGTGTAGGCAACCTATCACTACCATTGAATCAATCAACATGTTACTGATATGTCATTGTCACTTCCATAACCTTTCACTATTGTTGTACTTCATCAACTCCACTCAAATCATTATGTCTCAAGACCTCATACCAACATCCACAAGAAATTATCCCAAATAAAATACTCATGAACTACCAAGAAATTTATGTGTTGGACAACTGCAGAATATAGTCCCTAACATGCACAGTAAACCATACCTCTCAAACTGTAGTTGACCTAATGGATTTGATCTTCTAAAATTCAGTTTCCTAAACATATTTTCACCATGTTCTTTGTAAGCTTGCGCATGTCCACGCTATGTCCCACTATGGCTTGTGGATGCCCGCGCCCTACTTCCTCTACAACTCACACATTTATTTTCTTCTTTGTACATCCATGTTTTCCTTCATTGAACCCTTCATATGTATGTGTTCTTCCTTCACTGGAACTCACAGATGTCCACACTCTTCCTTCACAGCAAATCATAGATAGCATGAGGAAAAACCCTAGAAAAGTAAGCTCAACTTCATCCCTTCGGCTCCTCCAACTTCTCTCTTCATTGAGCTTCATTGCCTCAGACTCACTGGTTCAGATTTGTCAATAGTACCTTCCCATAACACTTTACAACATAGATATTCAATGTGCTCAATCAGTTTTAATAGAAGTCTCTTGTAGTCTTGTTTATACTTTCCAAGTGACTTCCTTTAGGGGCTAGCTTGTAACTATTTTACCCAATTTCCTTATTTTAGGGCTAACCCACACTCTCTTGTTGAAACCACTTTACTCTTAATTAAATTCTCATTGCAACTACTTTAGCCTTAATAAATGACCTATAACTTCCATTTTGACCTTCTAGGGGCCTCTAGATCATTCTTTGGGGTCCTCCAACTTCAAAAGGTCATAACGCCTTAACTGTGAGGAACCATGTGGTGTACCACATATCATCAGAAATGGCATGATGAGTATTTTCCATCCATGAATTATTTTCCTTCATTTACACTATCTTTCATGTCCTTTTTCTTTGACAAAATGTGAGTTTCATAACCATACCTTCCGTTCTTTCTCACTTCTTCAAGGGTTGACATCAATGACAACCAATATTTCAAAAGTCTCCCCCTTTGGCATTGATGAAAACACTTTTATGAAGTAACTCAACACTGTTCTCCCCCTGTGACCATCGCTCCCTTTGTCTTTATACCTATGATATTTCTCTCAATTTCCTTGCATCTTCTCATTCTCTCCCCCTTTGACATCAATGGAAAATAATAAATTTCCTTGGGGATTCTCCCCATGTATGAAATCACCTTAGGGCTGCTCCCCATTTTTGCACTCTCCTTGGGGATTCTCACCCTATCTGCAAGCTCCAGATCATTCTGCCAAATTTTTCTTTGCATTGTGCTTCCTCGTGTACATCATTTACATATATGAAAAGAATTCAAAATTTCTTGACTCCAAGTCAATGTCAACGATACTCAAAATTCTCCCTCGGAAGAGGTTTGGTGAAGATATATGTAATCTTCTCTTTTGTCCCAATGTATGTTACCTTGATGTTCTTATTTGTATCCTTTTCCCATAGAAAGTGATACTTGATAGGAATGTGTTTCATCTTGGAATGCATCACGAGATTCTTTGAGATATGTATAGCGCTAGTGTTATCACAAAATATCAGAATGGGCTCATCATAGTCCACTTGTATATTATGCAAACTTTGTTTCATCCAAAGGACCTGAGTACAACATGTTTTTGATGCAATATAGTATGCTTATGTTGTAGACAGTGATACTAATGATTGATTCTTGCTTAACGAGGATACCAGACAATCACAAAAATATAAGGCTTCTCCACTCGTACTTCTTCTATCATCAATTATTCTAACCCAATATGCATATGTATAAGCAACTAGATATAGTTTATTTCCTTTTGGATACCATAACACATACTATTTTTCTACTTTAAGATATATGAATATTCTCTTTAATACCATAACATGTGTTTCCTTTGGTGCTACTTGAAATCTTTCTACCTGTCCAATTGCTTGCATTACATCCATTCTTGATGACATCACATAAAGTAATTTTCCAAACATTGATCTGTAGAGTCTCTGATCTGCATCCTTGGATTCATCTTCTTTTCTCAACTTACAACTGGTTTGGTTAGGATTAATTACGGGCTTACAATATTCCATTCCAAACCTTTTTAGCATTTCTTTGATATACTTGCTATGTGAAATAAATATACATGTATCACAATGATATATTTGAAGTCCCAAAAATAAAGTCAACTCACCAAGAAAATACATTTCAAACTCATTTTGCATGTCTTTAGAAAAATTCTAACGCAGCCTGTCATCATCGCTTCCAAAAATAATGTCATCAACATAAACTTCAATTATTAATATTCTATCTTGATTTACCTTTATATAGAGATTAATGTCTGGATTTCCTTTCCTGAAACCTTATTGTTGTAAATACTTGTCCAACCTTGAGTACCATTCTCTGGGGGATTGCTTGAAACCGTATAGTTCTTTCTTGAACCTGCAAGTATAATATTCCATTTTCGATAGTTGAAATACTTTTGGTTGCTAAATGTAAACTTCTTCTTCTAATTATCTATTTAGGAAGGTTGATTTCACATCCATATGATATACCTTGATCTTGTTCGAACACGCATATTAAAATATTAATCTAATTGATTCCATTCTGGAAACTGGGGCAAACATTTCTTTGAATTCTATTCCCTCAACCTGGGCATATCCTTTGCATACTAGCCTTGCTTTATTTCTAGTTACTTGTTCACTCTCATTCAGCATGTTCTAAAATACCCATTTTGTGCCAATCATGTTCTTGTATTTCGGTCTAAGAACTAATTACCATGTGTCATTCTTCTCTATCTGATCCAATTCTTCATCCATATCCTTGATACAATGTTCATCCTTGTTGGCCTCTTCAAAACTGCTTGGTTCAACCGTAGATAACAATGCTAAGTGTTGTTATTTTGGTGAAATTCTTTTTCTTCGGGTTTCAACTCATGTTTCTTTATTTCCAATAATCTGTTATGGTGGATGATTTTTCTACACTCATCAGCTGGGTGTCTTAGGAGGTATATGTTGTTCATGTTCCTCTTTTTCTTCTTTTGGATGCTCTTCTTCTTCTGCTTCTTCTTCTACTTCTTCTTCTTTTAGATCTTCCTCGTCATCCTTCTCTTCTAAGTCATTCCTTCCTTGTTTGTCCTTCTGTACATCTGTCTCATCAATTATTACATTTGTTCTTTCCACGATTCTATTAAATCTTGAACTAAAGCATTTATATGCTTTTATTTTGCTTGAATATCTAACTAGTATTCCTTTGTCAACTCGGGAGTTAAATTTTCCAAGCATGTCATCTTCTCTTTTGATATAACATTTGCTTCGAAATACTCTGAAATGCTTCACATTTTTCTATCTTCCTTTCCATAACTGATAAGGAGTCGTATTACCGTTACTTCTGAGCATTCCTCTATTTTGGATGTGAACTGTTGTATGAATTGCTTGTGCCCAAAATATGTCACTCAACTTGGAATATTTCAACATGGTTCTGGCCATTTCCTATATTGTTATGTTCTTCCTTTCGACCACTTCATTTTGTTGAGGTGTCCTGGCTGCCGAGAATTGTCTCTTTATTCCATGTTCACCACAAAAATCCATGAATTCCTTTGATGTGAACTCTCCTCCATTGTCTGATCTCAAACACTTGATTTTCAAATCCATCTTCGTATCAACCATCTCTTTGTATATCTTGAAGTGTTCGAATTCATTTGACTTCTTTCTGAGAAATAAAAATTCAGTCATTCTTGCGCAGTCATCAACTAGTAGCATAAAGTATTGTTCGCCATTTAATCCCTTTGTTCTTGTAGGTCCACATAGATTAGTGTGTACAATATCCAATGGTTTTTTTGTGGAGTACTCTTTTGGTTTGAACTTGGTCCTGGTTTTTTTCCTTGTAGACAATTCTCACATAGAGTATTTTTTGGCTTTGAGATATCAGGAATTTATTTAACTTCTTCCTTTCTGTTGATTTTGACAAGGTTGTCAAATTTCATGTGACCCATCCTTTTGTTCTAGAGACAACTTTCATTTTCCTTTCCTAAGAAACATTTTCCCCTTCCACTGTCATTCATGACATATATGTTGTTTGGGGTTCTTCTAGTTGTAGCCACCAATTTTCCTGGTCCTTCTTTTCTAATCTCGCATTTTTCTAAGTTAAAAAAAAAATTGTATCCTTGATCACACATTTGATTGACACTCAGAAGATTGGGCTTCATATATTCGACCAGTAGAACATTTTATTCCTTGTCATCTTTGCTCCCAACCTTAATTGTGCCTCTTCCTATAATTCTGGATGAGTTATCATTTCCAAATGAAACTGATTGATATTGTTCCTTATTCAATGTCAGAAACGTGTTCTTGTCACCTATCATATGCTTCAAAACATTGTCTTCAACATATCCTCATCTTTTCTTGTGTTACTCTTGTAGAGAAAACGAGCATTCTTCGGTGTTGAATAGATCCTTCTTTCTTCCCCATATCCTTTCTGGTTCCTATTTATGACTTTTGCTATTATTCTTTGGTTCCTTTGGAGGAAAAATCAGTCTACAATATTTGGCCATGTGTCCAAAATTGTTGCACTTGTATCACTTTGTTTCATTGATTAGTGAACCAAAATTGTTGTGATTTTTGTATTGTGCTTCATGTGACTTTCTAGGATAACTATTGTTTGAATATCCTTCATACTTACTTATGTTCTTGGAATAGTCTCTACAGTTTGTATCTTTGTGACCAAAATTGTTACAAGAATAGCATAAACCAAAGAAAAATAGTTTGATACCAGGATGTAGGAGATCTTTTGAGTGTTGTTTCTCTTCTGAAGCCTTCTTCTTCATGAGATGTTGTTGACTGTTGGTTATGCATTCTGAATCTTCTAGGTGGACCAGTTCCTCTATGATATTCTTCTCGAGTACCTCTGACTATTTGTGCATAGGTTATTTGTTATGCTTCATGTTCTATTTTCTTGAAGCTTGAACCTTTCTCAGTCTACATCTGGTTATATCCTAGCCCATACCTATCATAGTATGGCCTTTGAATGTTGATTATCTCATCCAATATTTTGATGTTATTCTTCTACTTATATTTCTTTTGAATATCTTTTCTTAGGGTAATTATTTTGGCTTCCAAGATTTCAATCATCTTCTCTTTATCTTCTAATTGTTTTCTGAGTGTTTCTTCAATCCTTTTGTCTTATTCTACCTGTATCTTTAACTTCGTGATTATTTTCTCAATTTCTTATGAGTTTGAATTTTGAGATCCTTCTTTCTTCTTTAACTCTTCCTTGAGTGACTTGATTTTCTTTCTTTCTTTCCCTAGTTCTTCTAAGGAATTGATTAATTCTTCTCTGAGATATACTTCACCTTATTCTTCGAAATATCCAGAATAATCTTCTACTACCATGAAGAGTACTCTTTTTGAATCACTGTCACTATCATCATCCTAGTTTGATGAAGAGTTGTCTTCATTTGAGTAGAAAAATTTCTTGAATAATTTATTTTTGTTCTTTCTCTTATCTCCCTTTTGATTTTTATTTTTCTTCTTAGGATCTTCTTCTTCAAACCTACCTTTATTCTTAGCATAAGGACATTAGAAGCAAAATGACCAATACCATCATAATTAAAGCATTTCAATGGAATCATACCTTTGTATTTTCTGGTTCCTCTTTTTAATTTCCTTATGAATTTTTCCACTTCTTCATCTTCCTCTAAATCATCGTTGCAGCTGCAATATAGTTTTGAATTTTTCTTTCTCTCTTGATTCGTCTTCTTGGATTGTTTGAACGTTGCTTCCTTAATGACTAGGTTCTCTTGTTCTTCCCTCATTTCATAAGCTGTGAATATTCCTTGTAGCTCGTCCATGCTCAAACTTTCAAGATATGTTCTTTCTTCTAGGGATGATACCTTAGGATCAAATCTCATAGGTAGAGATCTTAGAACCTTTTGAATGACCATTGATTCATCAACCTCTTCTCTCAGTACTCTAATAGTATTCATTGTTTTGTCAACTCATAGAAAGTAGGAAGCAATTTCTTCATATTCCTTCATCTTTAGATGCTCAAACTTGGCTTTAATGGTTTGAAACTAAGATCCCTTGAATTTCGTATCTCCTTCATAAATATTTTGAAGTTTATCCCAAATATTCTTGTAGTCTTGCAATGAATGACTTTGAAAAATACTAAAATATCTAGACTGCTCAGAATGGCGCCTTTATCCTTTGAGTTTTTTTTTTGAGTTTCTTTCCATCTTTGCCAATTGGGGGAGTGGTCGGTGTTGCATATCCATCTACTGTTGATTTTCAAACATAAAATCCCTGCGTCTATAAAAAGGTTTGAATCCTTTTGCTCCAAAAGGCATAGTTATGTCCATCAAACCTTGGTGCTCTAGTCTTAGTGTATTCCATGATCTCATCCTAGTGATTAAGTTTTTTTTTGAAGGATATGCTCTAATACCAATTTTTTGAATACTGAGAGGGGGGGTGAATTAGTATGATTACTTTTTATCCAGATCATTTTGAGGATGAAATGAGAGCAGAGATATAATAAAGAAATATACTGAGATACTGCAAGAGATCCAATGATGTAACAGAGATATATCAGATATATATAACAAGAGGCACAGATATACAGTAATACACAATTTCTATTAATGAGTGAAATGTACAAAACTGTAAAATTACATAGTGAAAGACACGCTAGAATGGTGTCATCTTATCTCTAAGAAGAGATGTGACAGTTATGCTCATTCGTAAGAAAATGAGTACAATGAGGCTCGAAAGGCCTTTTTAACATAAATGGAAAAACCCTAAACAACTAAAAACCTATTAAGCCTTAATATTGGCTCATTACCCCTTAATTGGGGCATATTATATTAGTAATGTTATTTTATTTATGTCGGATTTAGGCCATTAGTTGTAATTATACCTCCTAGTCTCCTATATATACCAAGGAGACATTTTCATTTAGATCATCTTGTACTTGAACATTTAAGTGGGGTAAAGGAGGTTGCCCCCTCGAGAGGATTATTATCGAAATTATCTCTTTTCAGAAGTTGAGTACTTTTAGGGTTTTTCTATGCTATGTCCGATTTTTGGTTCTTTAACATGGTATCGAGCTTAGGTCTTGGGGTTTCTTTACTACATCACGAGACCTTGGAATTTTCACTATAACTTGTTTTCTACAATGTTTGGAAGGAACTTCTTAGAGGATATTTAGTAGGCGAGATCAAGGTGCGTTGGGTTGAAAATTCATCTCTTGAGTATATATACCACTTTTCGACGATAAATCCTGGCCCACAAGCTAGGGTTATGGAATCATCCTAAATTGAGTCATTGAGGCATTTTCACTGCATCAGAAACATTTTTGTAACATTTCAGACCACGAACTCCAGAGGTTATTCTGTGAGAAATTAGAAAGTATCTTTGGTAGAATTACAGCTTTTGGGTCGTAAATTTGTAGATACATCTTGTGTAAAAGATAGGGTATATGACTAGTCCCTATTAGCCCAGTCTCAAGAAGGTGTTCAAGTAAAACAATCATAAATCCCTTCCTAGAGTATCAAATTGAGTGATACTAGTTTCAATGGATGCGTGGGCCGGTCACGTAGTATTTACAGTGCGGTTTCATAATTTTTATGTCAAAATTGGCTGGGCAGGGCATGCTATACAAAAGTGAGATCTCCTAGAAAGGCCAAAAATCAGCAAGTTGTGGGGAAGTTACCATAAATTTCACTTGGCACATCCAATTTTGGTCAGGACCTACTTTGGCATTCTTGGGAAATATCAAGAACTACATAAAAGAAATTTTCATACCCGAGGAAAGGGCCAAAACTTAGGATACTCTGATAGAAGAAATATTGTGCTTGAGAACCACCTATTCCACTCGGCCATTCCATTCCGGCCCGTTCCATCCATTTCCATCCGTCCATTTCCGTCCATCCTGGGCTCCATTCCATCCTCCATTCCTTCCTTCCTTTCCGTCCGGCCATCCGGCCCATTTCCATCCATTCCTCCATCCATTCCTCCATCCATTCCTCCATCCATTCCTCCATCCGTCCATCCGTCCTCCTGTCCATCCATCCCTCCGTCCATTCCTCCATCCATCCATCCATTCCATCCTTCCATCCGTCCATCCATCCTTCCATCTTCCGTCCATCCATCCATCCTTGTCCATCCATCCTTCCTGTCTCCATCTCCATCCGGCTCCGGCTCCGTCCTTCCATCCCTCCTTCCTTCCTTCCATCCATCCATCCGGCTCCATCCATCCATTCCATTCCATTCCATTCCTCATACTTCCCATTCACGATTCCATCCGTCATCCTCCTCCATTCCTCCATCCATTCCATCCGGTCCTCCGTCCATCTCCGGTCCGTCCTCCGTCCATTCCTTCCTCGGTCCATCCTCCGTCCATTCGGTCCATTCCTTCCATCCGGCTCCATTCCTTCCATTCCATCCATTCCGTCCTCCATCCATTCCATTCCATCCATCCTGTCCATCCTCCACCATTTCATTCCATCCCATCCTCATTTCCTTCCTTCATCCTTCCTTCCTTCCTTCACTGAATCTTTCCATTCCATCCATCCATCCTCCCTCTCGTCCTTTCCTCCATTCCAGATCCATTCCATCCTTCCATTTTCCATCTGTTTCCGTCCGTCGACCAAATTAAATGGAGGAAACTATTAGCTAAATATTCCACTTGGGAAGATGGTCTTTTATACAGAAGCATCTGAAGAGAGTTATCTCAAGCGTTGCGGACAACACTTGTCTGAGGGAGGGACATGCTAATCCATAATATTGGCTCATTACCTGGTGGGGAGATATATTAGTAATGTTATTTTATTTATGTCGACTTTAGGTATTAGTTGTAATTATACCTCTAGTATCCTATATATGCAGGGAGACATTTTTCAATTTGAATCATCTTGTGGCAAGACATTTTAAATGTGGGGTAAGGAGGTTGCCCCCTCAAAGAGGCTTATTATCTCATCTTGTACTTGAACATTTAAGTGGGGTAAAAGGAGGTTGCCCCCTCAAAGAGGCTTATTATCTGAAATTATCTCTTTTTCAAGGCGTTGAGTACTTTTTCTGAGGTTTTTCTATGCTATATTGATGTTTGGTTCCTAACAAAACCTATCCCCCAGAAGATGAAAATCCAAAAGGTTTGTGGCCCCAATGTGCAGATGAAGCGCCAAAATTCATGTGGGCCCCGATGGAGTAAGTTGGTACAAAAACTTCTCGGGCTCGTAACATTAGTATATGATCTCTATTTTAGGTGCACGATAGCCCGTTGGAAATGTCTATCTGAGGAATACACATTATTCCATCAAAATGTGACTATCTCTACAATTTGTTTGTAGCGAGCTCCATAAACATTGTTTAGGGCCTCAAAATGACCCCGAAAGTTTAGGACTTGAAAATCTAGGAAATAAATACCAATGATGAAAAATTCATGTGAGCCAGTTGGAATAGGTGGGTGGTCATCGATATCCATCTAGATAAATCCTCCCCCCTTAGGAATCAAGGGTCTCCATTGCGTTGATTTCTCATGGGATACAAGAAAGTGTTTCTTGAATATAAACCTTGGTGAGTTGCTTTCCTTACTAGAGATGTTGCACGGCTTGGCTTGTGGAAGGTTGTTTCGAACCTGATGTTGGAGGGGTTGGAAAATTTTAACCATCCTGACTGCATGAGATGAATATGTGCAGAAGGAATCTTTCTTCTTTTCTTCAATTTCTTCGACCTACTTCTGCTGGATAGAGCGGGCTTGAACCGAGGTTGTAGTGGTCATAGTTTAGTTTTTCTCACTTACTTCCCGAATCATGAAGAAGATAAACTTCAGCGTATGAGAGAAAACTTTGTTGCACTATTTTGTCAAAACAGTAGTTGGAACTACCTCTGGTATCCTATAGAGATGAGCCCCCAGAGTAACAATGAAAGTATGAGGTCGAGACACATAAAGAACATGGTGCTTCCACATATATGGTTGGCCCAAAAGAAAATCACAAAATTCCAACAGGGAAACATCACAAAATACCTCATCCTTGAAGGGCTTGATGTTGTAGGACAGGTGACACTACTGGTTGACATGGAGATCTCGTCCCTAGCGAAGCCACCCGATGTTGTATGGTTGCGGGTGTGGTGTTGTTGGAAATTTAAACTGTTTGATGACCTCTGTTGAGATGAGGTTATTTTTTCTTCCGATATCAACATGAAATGCAATCAGATACCCTTCACCCACATATGTGAATGGAAGAGACACTCCCCCTCTTCAGGATCTACTGGTTATTTTGGTTGGATTGTTGTGGTTGCGACAGTGGTAGTGGGGTCTACGTCGATGATTTGTTTCCTTCGATAATTTTTTGAATCGGATTCTGAATCTAGGTTCAAATATTTTTCTTTGATATCGACCACCAATAATTGTTTTTAGTGACATTCATCAGTGTTGTTCCAGGGTATTTTGTGGAAATCACACCACTTTCGAGTGTCATTCTTTGTCTTTCCCTTACCCTTATTTTCCTGTGTCTTGGACTGGTTTTCAGGAGGTTTTTTATTAGGTCCTTTGTTATAATATGTTGTTTGTTATGGATTGGTAGACCCAAACTCCCATTTTCTCTGGTGCTTAAATTTATGGTCAGTTTTGAAATCATATTGATAAGAAACTCTTAGATATGAGATGTCCAGAAACTCCATTTCAGTTTGGATGTACCTCTATAGAGCCCCATAGTATTTCATAACCAAATTCCACTCAAAATATTTGATACCAAGATTGGTACGCAAGGTTTGTAAGGTATTAGTGAACTCCATAACTTCTTGGCCCCTCTCTTGACACACCATGTCCCATCTCATGTACTGGTCTTCATAGTTTCCAACAGGGTAATATTGTTCCTTGACGACATCTATGAAATATTCCCAAGTGGGTTCAACCTGTAACATTCTAGACTCTATGGAAATTTTTTCAAATTAAGTTCCCACCAATGTTTGACATGGGGAGATCCTTAAGGAGCGCAAAGGTGATATTTTCCCTATTGGAAAAAGTGTTCACAAAGAAATAAATTTCTAGCAAATTTAACCATTTTTCCAGAGCATCTGCATCTATCTGACCTTCAAATATGGAAATATCAAAATTAACTTGTACCTTGAAAGGAGTGGTGCCTCCAAAGTGGCTTCTTGATGAAGACACATCTACTATTATTGGAATTCATTGAAGGATTTGGGAAAAATTCTCCATCATTTCATCCCTTTGTCATGTGAGAGCTTGCTCCAACAACAGATTAATATAATCTTCTACTCTGTCATTATTCTTTTCTTCCTCCATTGAGGGTTTCTTGGGTGTGAGAGAGAGATTGTATTCAAGAGAGACAATATAGATACCCAACTTTATATACTCATACCTCATCGGGGACATGCACTAAAAAATGAACAAGAGCAGCCTGCTCTGATACCACTCATTCAGATTATTTTGAGCACGAAATGAGAGAGAATATATAATAAAGAAATATACCGAGATATTGCAAGAGATCCAATAATGTAACAAAGATATATCATATATATATATATATAACAAGAGGCACATATATACAGTAATTCACTATTTCTATTAATGTGTGAAATGTATAGAACTTTAAAATTACAGAGTGAAAGACTCACTAGAATGATGGAAGCTTATCCTTGAGAAGATATGTGATGGATATGCTCATTCGCAAGAAGATGAGTACAATGAGGCTCGAAAGGAATTTTTAACATAAATGGAAAAACACTAAACATCCAAAAACCTATCCCTAAAAAGATGAAAGGTAAAAAGGTTTGCGGCCCCAATGTGGAGATGAAGTGCCAAAAGTCATGTGGGCACCGATGGGGTAAGTTGGTACAACAACTTCCCGAGGTCGTAACTTTTTTATATGATATCTTTTAGCTTAATTGATCTATGCACGGGTTGTAAGACCCAAGTTTTAGTTTAACTTGACAAACAAAACCCACCATGGAGGAAGAAAATAAAAAGGTTGCGCAGATGAAGTCTCACCTGAGGTATCTATTGGGACTATAATAACCATGATTCTGAAGTAGTAAGAGAAAGGGAGGAGGATACCCAAGTCGTCGTTTCCTCTTTTAGCTTAAGTATGTTCTCTATTATTATATATATTATCATAGACATTCATGAATATTTCACCATAATCAATCCATAAAATAAGTCTAGTCTACGAAGTATAGCAACATCATTCATAAACGCTCATAAACAAGTAAAAAAAATAATATACAAGATTCTCTCTAAACTCTTTCTTTATTCATATTATCAACTTATTGCATTCACGATTCTTGCATAATATCAACCTCACTACTCTTTCTCTTTCTCTTCATCCTCTCATTCTTACCCCACTCGTTACATATTTATACCCAAAATCTAGGTCTTAAATCCTGTCTATCCCAAAATAGCCCATTACAATGCATGGCATGGCCAACTTCAATTAACCTAGTTGTTTTCTTTCTTCTACTTTTTTCCATTTATACAACTTTATTTTTGTTCTTCTATTTCTGGAAAGGTGCACTATCATCTTTCACGCTTTCTTCTGTCACTCACTTGGTTTATTCTTATATCTATGCATTGTCTTCATCCTGTGTGCTTTCCTTCCTTCTGCACACTTTATTCCTTCTGCACGTTTATGTTCTTCTACACACTTTCTTCCTTCTATGCTCTTTCTTTATTATGTTACTTTTATTCCAAAATTGCATCCAAAATTTGTTGTCTAACAGGCCCCCAACACTCACCTATGGATCATCCCGAGCCACTCTGGCCTATTTCATGTTCTTCCACTCTGCAATAAATGTTTGTGTGACATCCTTAGCAGGCTCTACCTCTGTGACAATGGTGGCTTATTTTGTTCTGATCTCTTCTATGGCCTATGCAGTGAAGTCTTAGAGTTTGTCCTATGTTTCTATCATGACTTGTTTGAGCTCCCCCTATACAGTGGAAAATTTTCCAATAATCATGACCAATTCTTCCAACCTCGGTCCAAGTCTTTGTTGAAGTACCTTTTGTTGGTCCCTCAGCCTCTCTACTTCAACATGTACTTGTCATTGAGCCAAAATGGTTTCCATTCACTACACTAGTGGTAATTTTGTCTCCTTCTATGTTGACTCATTGGCATGTTCTTGTGCTTCTCACAGTTTGGCCTCTACGACCTTCATCTCTAGACCACTCATGATATATTCCCACACTTTGGCACTTTATTCTCAAAATTTTTCACATTCATATTCAAATTTCTTAATTTTGGAAACTATTATCTTTTTATTCCTCAATCTACCTTCATGCACCTTGGGTGGCATGTCGGGTTTTCTCTGTTATTGAAATTATTGAATCTGCATTCCGAAGCCCTTCATGACTTCGCCAATTTTTTATAATTGTTTCTCCATAGTGGCCTCTATGACCAAGGGAACTTCTGGTACTTGTTTGTATAATTTTTGGACAGTGGCTTGTGTCTTCTATACCATAGCTTTGGCTTTGTCCTCTTCCTTATGTTCTTTCGTTTCCCTCTCCTCTGTGTCTTATTTCATCCTCATAATTTCCTCCATTCAACCTTCAATATCCTTATTTTTTTGAAGGGATGTCTCATATTGTTTTTGTACTTGGGCACTTTTTTCCCTCATTCTATCCAAGTCTCGGTGCGCAACATCTCCTCTATGCTTTATTTCTTGTACCAACTCTACTTATAACCCCTAGACTCTTTGTATGGGTAGTCGAGATACAACTATATTCAGTTGGCCCAATGTCATTATCTATTCCTGCAATTCACCTACTGGCAACTCAAACGAAGCTTCCTCAGGCTCTATAGTTCTATGTTCCTTTGAGGACTATGTTAGGGTCATTTGTGCACTGGCCATTTCCGTCCTTGGCCCGGTAGATGGTCCATCCCTTGACCTAAGGTCTTTCCCAATGCCTGTTATTTCTAAGAGTTGTTGAAAGAGTCCCAGCTGATCCTAGACCTTATTTTGTTGGTCCTCGTGCTTTGTTGCATCTTTCTCCCAAATTTCCTTGGTGGAATCATGGATTAGGTACCCAATACGATCCATATCATCATTAGACAAAATATAAAATGGGGCCTACTGTTGCATCTTATCTTTCTTTTTGGCCCCTCATGTATGTTCTAGCTCCTTATATTTTCTTTTAAGTCCCTCTTTAGGGACTTTAGATTGACCATGGTGATTTTATGCCGCATTTGTCTGATCCTCTTCATCCTCACTTTTCTCTCGGTCTTCGTTCTCTTGTGAGGACCCTAGCTTGTCGGCTAGGATCTTCCATTCTTCCTCCCATTCATAGATGATTAAGTGCATGCCTTCAATTGTCAATTGATAACTAGTTGGAAACTCTTTTCACACATGATCCTTTTTTTCTTTCACATATAGATGGTGCATGTTGACTCTGAAGCATGTGACATCCCTGTAGGCAATGACTAATTCCTCTAGAATGCACAGTGTAGTCTCTACTACATTTGTGGGCACGCCGGTTGGGCGGCCTTTCCCAAATATATTACAACACATATATATATCAAGTAACATGTGTGGACACGCCAGTTGGGTGACCTTTCCCAAAGATTTACCCTGCCCTTGAGGTCACGAGGTTGACTCCTGCAAAGTGCAAAGATTTTAACCAACAAACAGGTGACAAGTGGCGGCCATTGATTGGGCCATGTGTCACCATCCCATTCACCGCCAACAAACCATGTCACATGCCAACTGTCCAATAACTTCCTTCCACATCATCATACATCCTGCCACGTCATCATCCGTATGGACTGTACGAACTGTACAGTTAGC
>SNQJ01S0084869.1:28276-46561 GCA_010110895.2 Picea sitchensis
TTGCAAGTTAAATTTATGTGTTAAAATGCAAATGGATCAACTTTGCAACACAACTTTAATAGGATTTACTCATTCAAGATGCATATAAATAGCAGCATAATCAATGAACAGAAAACACATAACACAACAAATGATAAAGGAGGTCACCCCTCTCTTGGGCTACATCTCCTGGTCCAGCTTTCAATGGATCATTTGTATTATTTTCTCAAAGTGATCAAAAATTTTCTTTACAATGCTCAAAATTCCAAATAGATGCTCCAATGGCTTCAGAACATCCAAAAACCCCTAGCTGGGCTTTTTCGGCACCTTGTTTGGCCAAAAATTGAAGTAGATAGGCTTCCTGGAAGTCCCCCCTTCAAGCTTGTTGTCTTTGCATCTACAAAATGCACCTCCCTTGGCTCAACCTAGCCCACACGCATTTTAAATCATACAAACTTGGCATCGGGCGCAACCTCACAACCGGTCCAAACTGTCGAACGGTTACGTGCCGGCCTTAACTACCAAGGCCTGTGGGCACATGGTCATCACATGACCACGCGCTATAACACAACAGGGATTAAGTTTAAAACCGTTGATATAACCATAAGGTTTAAACCCGCGCGCATATACGTTGGTCACATGACATATCAAACCGCGCACATTCAAACGGTTATAACATATGTTACAGTGGGTCTAACCGCCATAGCACAGGTCGTATGCAATACAACATATAACCACGAGTCAGGGCTTAGCCCCAGCCCGGTTCACTCCCCAACACACATTTATACGATGTTAAATATATTACAACATGTATATATATCAAGTAACATGTGCGGGTGCGTCGGTTGGGTAGCCTTTCCCAAAGCTTTACCCTTCCCCGAAGGTCACGGGGTCAACTCCTGCCAAGTGCAAAGATTTTAACCAACAAACAGGTGACACGTGGCGGTCATTGATTGGGCCACGTGTCGCCATACCATTCACTGCCAACAAACCATGTTACATGCCAACTATCCAATAACTACCTGCCATGTCATCATATGGCCTGCCACATCATCATCCATGTGGAATGTACGGACTGTACAGTCAACATCCCTTTCTTTTGCATGTTTTCCATTTTGAACAGAACATGATATCTCTCGCTCCCGACGTCTGTTTGAACCCAAACGAGTTGTGTTGGGTTCGCAATGACGAGGCCTACGCTCTTGTTCGATTTGAAGTGATTCTGATCACTTTGAATTTTTGAGCAAAATTTGATCCCCTGATCAATGGCCTCAGAGAAGGCTCCCTCTCTCATTTTGTGGAATAGTAAGGATGGGTGTTTGCCTACTTTTATCAACCCTGTGATACGTGCAATTAGCGTAATATTGATGGAGATCGGGGGATATAAATAGACTGCCCCCCAATGGATGCAGCTGAGTAATACTTTGACATAGGAATTCATCTTGTTACTTCATCTGAAATGTGAAATTTCGAACAACTTGAGTATCCCTTCTTTCTCCAAGCTCGATGGCCATTCCCTTGGTTCCACTAAAATTTTTCATGTGTCAAGGTCAGTCTTTGTGCACAAATATTGATCCTTTTCCAACTTAGGGAATTTTTGCATGTCAGTGATATCGTGGTTCATAAATTTCAATTTGGCTACCTTGTCGAGCATGTCTTCATCTCTGTTGCATATCAAAATTCCTCACTTCGATAATGTCACATTCTCATTGTCGCAAGTGTCATAAGTGTCTCACTTTTTTTGTGAGTGTCGTAAGTGTCATATTCTCTTTCCATAAGTGTCTCATCACAAACAACACCATGAAAATTCTTCATACAACTCCTAAAACGTGTTAAAATAAGGAGGCCCATCATCTGACAATTGGAACAAGTGTTTTTCTATGATAATTGCTCATCTTGGCAAATTTTGGGAAGATTGGCGCTCCCCTGCTCATACACAGGGAGCGCTAGCGCTCTCTGTTTATCTCAGGGGGATATTTGTAGCACTTTATTTCCCATTCTAAGGGATAGATGAGTTAGTTGAGGAAATCTTGGAAGAAATCCCATTTTGTTCTAAAGACATTTATGGATGGATCGAATTGGTTTGGCTCGAATATAACTCTCGGGCTACATCCAAGGGAGATATCACAACTATTGGAGCCATATCCTCAACTAATTCCAAATATACCCAGGGTGGTTGAGCCTCTCAAATCCTATAAATGGAGGCATTCTCATGGTGAACAAGGAGGAAAAAATCAGCAAAGCATTGCTATTTTGATTGCGGATCTTTCGAGAAAGGGTTGGAAGAGGAGGACTTGGAGAGGCTTCTGCAACACCATCTAAAGATTGTAAGTTTCCCTTTTGAATTTATCATTAATACACTTGGCCTATTTCCTTCTAGTACATGTTTACATGTGCTTGTCTATGCTTGTCTTAATATTCATGGATTGATTGATTTTGTCTAATCCATTAAAGTAGGAGATAGTCGTTTGTTCCTTGTTGTTCCTTGTTGGTATTGTTTGGAGCCCATGGATTGGATCAAATTGGACAAAATTTGTAAGTGAGGTACATCATACTTCCCCTCCTTCTCTCTTTTTTGATGGATAAAATGAATCTATAGGAATGGTAGTTTCCAAAGGTAGTTTTCTGTCTTGGTAGAGGGGTATGTACTCCAAGGGAAAGTTCACATGTCTTCATGGGAATGTTTCCATAACATAAATGGGTGATTCCAATAGGGATCAAATTTTCATTTTTTTATTTCCTTTGTTCGTTCGTGAAATTTTTCCTATCCTTAGATCCCATATGTTGATTTAATATGTCCTTACATATTTTCATCTTTGCTAAGTTGTCTCATAGAGACTCTTACTGAATTTCCTTGAGTTACTGAGCTTCCTAATATTTTCTCAAAATTTTATCAGGACTAGCACCCCTCTATAGTTTAATTCAGAGCGTTGTTGCATGATCAATTCTCCCGCAGAGTCTATCATAGAGTGTTGTAGCTCTCTCATTCTTCGATTACCAAAGCGCCGATTTTTCTTCCTTTGAAAAATTCTAGACTTTCTTGCTTGATGGGCATAGTCCTTGGATCTTTTTCTCTGACTCAGATCCTGTTTTGTCATATTGTTTCCTCTTTTTGACTCCAACTTGCTATGTTTCCTTATTTTAGTCCTTATTGATTTTGTGTTGTCTTTCCTTATTGCAAAATCAATTGTTCTCTCTTAAAATTGGTTTATTTTTGCTTCTCTTCTCGATTATTTGATTGATTGGAGGTTTTCATAAGGAAGTTCATTGAACACGATATTTTTTTCCTTAACTTTGATCCCTTACTCAATTCAAGAAGACTATAAAGTGTGACTTTTGGTTTCTTGGTGTTTTTCCTTTGAGTGAATAGTTTGGTAGTTGTTCTTATTTTGGTCTCTTGTTTACTGTTGAAAGTGTCTTTGTTTGTGTAATTTTCCTTCTTCTTTTTGAAACTACAATATTGAACCTTTTTCATTATTAGAGGAAGCACGAAGAATTAGATGAACATTTTAGTTTTCATCTACAATCAAACAGATAAATACATGTATGCATTGGTTTTGGATATAAAAAAGGTCATCTTTATAATTTGGCAATTGTTTGAATTCTTGTTGAGTGTTTGTTAGTGACAAAAGAAAAGAAACTCTTCTCCTTACCATAGCTAGAAGTTCATTGAAAATAAAGTTTTCATATCATTATTTTTACCTTTTTGGGAGTCAAGTCTCAAACATCATCAGTTTCACTATAATTCACCCTTGTGTAATGAACAACCATGAAAATGAACGCTAATTAAAATCAAGCTAGAAACTTTTATTTTTAAATTTTTACACCAACAATAGACTAGGACTAGACCTTTGAAATAGGCTGTGAGAATAAATCTCCAAAACATTCAAGACAAACTCATAATATTTTGATAGGGAGAGAAAATCCAACTTTCGTATAAGCATAAATGGGATCCCCCTCTCACACATGGGTTAAACACGAGGTCGTGTGCGGGAGAGAAACGAAGATTATCCCTCCGAGGCTTAACCAATTGTATTAGTATGATTATATATTTGGTGTTCTTATTGAGGATCAATTGTTTTCATTTGTTCTTGGAGCTTCGTGAATTCTAAATTCGTTCGGGATCCTTTGGATTTTACCGATCCATTTGTCCTCAATTCTCTTGAAAAAATTTGAACTTGATATCCTTCCCATACATTCAGACTCGATTGTCGACTGTACCCACCCAGAGGATAACTATGAGTTGGTATCCTTAGTGTCCATAATATATAGGTTCCTTACACAAGGTGATGGTGAAGGGAAGTCTTTGTTGCACTTGGAACAGATGTTGGTCAAACTCACTTGGGCCCCTTGGAGGATAACCCACGGGTAAAACCATGAGGGAAATTGCACCAAGGTGTAAGTTTGTTAAGTAGGTTGCCAACGTAACTAATACCAAATCTCATATCCTATCCCCTTCTTAATTTGATCACATGATGTTGGATTTCATCACCAACTAGTACATTCATTAAGAGATGACATTGTTTTTCTTGTTGGTTTTCTAGATTTTTTAGCGAGTGTTGTTTGTTTAATTTAGTTGTCCTTAAGCATTAGTACTATGGTCGATAAAGGTATTCTTATATCACATAGGATGAAAGGGTTTCCTCCAGAATTCTACGAACCCCTACCTCCTAAATCACCTGAACACACTTAACATGAAGAGGTCAAAAACCATTCAGACGATGGGACTTTTGTTACTCCTTTGCTAGCAAATACTGAGAGAGATTTAGTTATGGTTCAGGAATATTCCACCTTTCCTGTAAACCCATCTTTGACAATTCCTCTCGATCCACTCCTTTTCCGACTGGACTCCTCAAGTAACATTGTAGTAGACGATCAACCTAGCCTACTGTCAAGGCCATATAATCAACTAGATATGAAACCGATACAACCAACTTTTAACAAAGAATACACTACCCCTGCCTGTTCTACTAAAATGGTATATCCACAAAAAAATCCTATATGTTTTATATGGAGAAATCCATCGGAACGAGACCTTTATGAAAAACTTAATTTTAGTAGACCACCTTTTGACCCTCCACATGCATCTACCACCATCGGTGCAGAGGTTGGACCGTTAGGTTATCCCATCGAACATCCCGTTGAACCAACAGTCAATATTTCTACCACTTCAGGACAATTACTTCAAAGTGAAACAGGAATCGTGTTACCTAGTCATTTGAAAAGTACCCTGACGGTTACACCTACCATCCCTCTTCAAGAACAATATTCATATACTTCACAAAACCATGTTGGTACACCTTCACATCAAAGGATGAAAAACCATGCCACACAATAAAACCCAACAGTGGGACAAATCCCTTTCTAGTACAAAACCCAACTACGGGATAAAATCCAACAAAACACAACAATATTATTTTTCTGGGAGACTCAAAAATTACTTATGAAAGTTTTGGGGTAGGCCTCTTGAAAGAATCTTCACTCATGGGTACCTTTCCTATACATATTCCTCCCACTACGCAACACATCTCAATGGTCAATATGATTTTGACTATGGAACATCAATCCTTCGAATCATATGATCCATGGATCGTTCTTAGTCCCTTAGAATTTGATACACTAGGTGACACTATGCCAATTAGTCCTACAACAGTCGAATATGATGCCATTCAGTATGCCTCTCCTTCACTGGACAACCAACATCTACTGGCGTCTACTAAATATTCATTACCATCCTGGTTGGATTCCCTATCCTCTACTTTCAATTACATCCTACATATTTTTCCATCAGATGAATCTATTATGGAAATGATCACTACTACATATTGAAAAATTTGCGACGAAAGTACTCTTTCGTCGCAACATTCAAGAGAAAAAGTTCAATTTTTCTAAATCCACCCCGTATTCGTCGCTATCTCGACGCATGTACTTTGACTAAATTAATATGGTCAATGTTTGTCGCATGAGTGACGCATGTAGTTTGTTTAAATTAATATGGTCAACGTTCGTCGCAAGAGAGACGACTGACCTAACGTTAAAAACTAACCGATCAAAATGACAAATAATTTGGTAAAAAAAATAAAAATTTAGGTCATTGTCATCGCAATTGCGACGATTGTGACCTACAATCGAACTATAAATATTTGACGATTTAAAGATGTTGCGACAATATTGCTATAACAACGACAGTTCCGAAAGGGTATTTTTGTGCAGAAGTTGTGCGGAAGAATGTCGCGGAATGTAGTTAGAGGTGGGGAAAAAAGTAAAGCGGGTGAAAAGGGTGGTGGTATATGTTATTTCCCTTGTAAAAAATGTTGCCTCATACGTCCCATAGGAATTTTAATAGCAACATATACAAAACATTGTAGGAAAAATGGGCACACTGATGGCGGATTGAATGAATATCATCCCATGGTAATTAGCTATATATTCATTATATTTTTTTTTTCTCAATTTTATATAAAATTATATATATTGTTTGAATGTTTGTTATAGTATACACTAATTTTGCATGATTTTTTGTAATTATAAAGTCATATTTGCCTCTAACTTTCCGCAGAATATTGCACCAAGTGTTAGTAGAAATGATGTTGTACAAGCTGAGGAACATCATGACCAAGAAAATGAGGATCTCATGGAGGAATATGATGGGACAAATCAAGTTAATGATCCCATGGAAGAAGATGATGGGACAAATCAAATGATCCAAGATTTTTTTTCGCATCCAAATGAGGATGGGGAAAATGATGGTATTTATGATGAACCTCTATTAGAAAAGGAAAATAAACAACTTTATGAAGGATCAAGAGAAAGTATTCTCTCTGCTACATTGTTGCTAGTGAACTTAAAGGTTATGAATAATTTGTCGAACACTTGTATGACACAGATCCTAAGGTATGTAATATGTTTCATCTCATATTATACATAAATGTTGATTTCTTTTTATTTGTTTTTAGTGTTAATTAATGTGTAAAATAAGAATGCAGTTTTTACGATTAATATTCTTACATTAACTAGTTATTTGTTATGTTGTAGATTGTTAGGTGAATTTTTGTTACCATCGTCAAATATTTTACCTCGCACATAGCGCCTGCTCGAGTTTTGCATACCATTATAGAGATTTTGGAATGGGTTATCAAACTATAGATGCATGTCCTAATGACCATATTATATAATATGGACAACATTCTTCAAAAAAACGAATGCCTACAATGTCTTATTAGTAGATATCGAACCCGATCAAGTAACAAAGAAGGGTGCCTTTGAAAGGTTCTTGATCATATTCCCATAATTCCATGACTGCAACGACTATTTAGATGTCAAAACATAGCACAATTTATGGATTAACATGCATGTAATAGATTTGGAGATGGTTTTATTTGAATGTGTGCCAATGGTTCTTCATTTTAGGAAATTGAGGAAAAATGGGCATATTTCAGAAATGTGAACCTCATAATGTTGGGATTTAGATTTGGTAGCGGCCGGTGTTAATCCCATTCGGAGAATTAGGTCTATCTATCCGGTGTGGCCTATTTTTTTTATCAATAACATTCCTCCTTAGATGTCAATAAGAGGAGCACATAATGTTGACAATGATTGTTACAGGTGTTGTTTTACATTAATTTTTTGGATTTAGCATTTCATTTGTTTCAATTTTTTGCATAATATATTTTGTTTATTTGTTTAATTATATATATTGTGGTACATCATTCCTTTAGTAATTATGTAATTTCAAACAATTGGGTAAGTGCAGGGTTAAATATATATGAATGTATATATTGAGCCTCTTATCAGCGAGCTACTAAAGTTATGGGTTAGCATCACAATGTATGACATATGTAAACCAATCGGGAGAAGAAAGAAGTTAAATTCATTGGAATACTTTTATGGACAATTCCACGTGCCCACGGACTAACACATTTTGTGGTATGTAGCATTCTAATATTTCTCTTTTAATACTATATAATATTTTAATGTTATCATGGTGCATGTTTAATTTTAAATAATCTCATCGTGTAATTGACATTAATCCATTTTATTCTGTAGGTCTTCAAACAAAGGGTGGGTGTTATGTCCGGTTTATTGTCCTAGATGAGTATGGAATCATTCAAAGGATTTTAGAATATGGTGTTTACACATTGGTATAGTACCTTATTCTAAGAACCATGAAGTATCATTACTCTTGAAAAACATATTTTTGAAGGTGGAAAAAGAAGAAACTGGTTTCAAAAACCACGAAGAATGACACCTCACCTATGGGTTGTGAATATAATGAAAATCGTCGAAATACCTTGATTTCATAATGTATAAATTATTAGATCATGTAATGTTTGAATGTTTATTTTAATCATTGAATTTATTTTACATTATTTGATAATTATTTTGTGATTTATTTTATGCTTCATGAGAGCCACAATCATCATGAAGGTATTAATAATGAGCTTCCACGAGGAATGAAGTATTATCCCGCTCAATTCATGAGGTTTCCCTACTATTAGGAGCTAAAATAGCTCATTTGTTTGACTGTGTCTCGGAAGAATGTTATTGAAACATTATGGTGAATCATATATGGTAGGAAGGACAAAGAAAAAAGTGTCAAAATTTGTATTGGCATTGAGTAATCGAAGTGTGATCGATATTCAAATAGATGTCGGATGGAGTACTAGACCAAAATAACCTTTCATGGTTATTAGAGCAACAAAGCAATGATGTAAGAGGTCATTCAAAATTAAATTTCCCTGATTTTGCTTCAAACATAAAAAAATATCTTAACAAAGAAAGGTGAATTTGGTGGGGCAAAACACATGATTGGCATACCTTCGTGAGTAATAATTTTTGGTATACATATTTATATATATTGTGCTTATAAGATATTTATTTATTTTATTTTTTTCTTTTCTACTTTGGTTGAAACAAATACTGAATTGTTATTTGTTGTTGTAATATGTTCTACGAGTATCTCTCCCAAACGACTTTGAGAACAATGGGAAACAAGTTATATATGATCTTGGAAATACATGAGGGTAAAGTATTTGTGATTTATATGCAAAATGTCTTTCAAACTATTGTTGTATGACACGTGTTTTACTTGTAATGTATTATATTATATTATGTTATGTTGAAACATGTTATTTTTCTTGTGTCATGATATCATGTAGATGGTTGTCATTGAAAGAAATCCATGAATGTGATATAAAGTATTGGAAGAGAGAAATTCCCCTCGTCTAATGTGTGAAATGAAAAATTATATACCTCCTACATTTTCCAATGCACAATAACACTACCTCATACCAAGTTGAGGAGATTAAAATTTTGGACTTGTTCCTGAGGTCGATATGGATGGTGGAGAGGCACTTGAAATCATTGAAGGCGTTGGTTAGACAAAGGGAAAAACACGTCATGAGGTTCCTATGGTGGAGGATATATGGTATATCAATCCATGGTGTATATATTGAGTATCTTCTACAAATTAACAACACCAACTATGCATGCAATGGATGCATTTGGGATGAACTCCATCCAAAAAATTTGAATGTTAGAACATCTATTGGGGCAAGGTAGAATGAAAAAATGAGAGGTAATTTATTAATGGTGTGAAAATTTATATTAATAATGCATATAAAGAGTTTCATTTTTGTGTATATGATCATAATCTTAATATATTAATATAATTTATTTCATAAAATTATAAATATTTATAATTACTTGCATATTGTGCGTTATAGCTAAATATTTAATATTGGTGATTATGTTTTTTTTATTCAGTTACTCAAAGTGAGTCTGCTTGCATTTGCCATTATGCAAACAATCCTTGTTGGATGAATGTATGGATTAAAAGATGTAAACAACAATGCACTGCATTTATACATTGTAAATAATCTTGACTGGATGAATGTATGGATTAAAAGATGTAAACAACATAATGGAGGTAGGTTATCATGGCAATGACTGTCTGAATTGGTTAGAGAAGCTCATCGTAACGGAGATGCCAATGTTACGCAGAGGGAAATTGATCTAGCATATGGTTTGAAAGATGGACAGGTAAGAAAATTCACCCATTTTATTCAGTTATTTTATATTATATTAATGTGACTACATGTGTACTGTATTTTTCAGATACTTTCGAAGTTATATAAATATATGTTAATTTATTAATTGACAATGCATATTTTACATATCTGACATATTGCAGTTGAAACACCACAAGGCTATGTGGTGCAATGGTCATAAATTTCACAGCAAACAATTGGATGAAACCAGGAAAACTTCTGATAGTGGGATAACTACAATATTCTAGGTCACTAATGTTTCCTCTAGGAGTGACAGACATCCCCGAGAATCTAAAAATAGATACTATGGGTATTTAAACGATATACTTGAGTGTGACTTTAATTCATTCAAATTAGTTATGTTCGATGTCAAATGGTATAGGTTATGAATGCATGAACGTGATGAGGAAAGAAATATTATTCAACATGCCAACAAATTTCCAATGATTAAAATAACGGTGTTTGAAAGAGGACATGATCGTTATGTTTTTCCAAGCCCATGTGAATAGGTCTTTTACTCAAATGTTCCAGGTGAAAGGGATTAGTCATTTGTTGTTAGATATGATTCAAGCAGAAGGCCAATTAAATATACTCATTTATAGGAAGAAGATGATATTGAAGATCAAGAAGATGATTCGACAGATCAGACTGAGCCGAAAGATCATGGAGGGTCGACAGATGAAGAAGATGAAGAAGATCATGATCTAGGCGTAGGAGACAATATTGAAATTCTTGATGATGATGTCGATGAAAATATGCTCGAAAATGACATTGATGATGATGATGATATTATCAATCCTTTCAACATCATTTCAGAACCGGATGATGATACAGATGTTGAGTTCGATGAAGAAGATAAAGATAGAGAATAAGGATGATTACACAAATGTTGAGGTTGGATTAGGTACGTGACTATATAATATTTTAATTTGTATGAATTATTCTCTTAAAATAATTTAATTTTAATGTCATGGGTTAATTACATGTTTTTAAGTTTTATACGACATTTTTATATCCTAGGTTACATGTTGTTTAATTATTACTTGAATCCTGAAAATAGTTGCCAATATACTAATTAAGTATTTGGTAAACTAAAAATATCATTTAGAAACACATAATTTCATGTACCTTCATTAATTCTTGTTTTTGTAGTTTCTGTGCATGAATCTTAATAGGACATTGCTTTCGATTATTTTCTATTTTATAGATTGGGTTTTGCGGATCAATTGAGAGTGATGTGAGGGGGAGGGGAGGGGCCATATGAGCTTCCACCTTCATGTGGTTGGCCCTGTTTAGTAGAGGATAAATTAATCTTGAAACCAAGAGAAGCTCTTTCATTTTTATTCCATCATGATCGTATAAGATTTCATCAATATTGTTACCTATTTGAATCTTCTTATAATTGAGATTCGTTACATAGTCGTTGAAAAACAACAAAATACTTATGTAGAAGATATTAATTTGGTTTTCGTGTGGGACATTTTATGCCATTAGTATGTTTTGTACAAAAATAATGGATCTTGGGGACTACACCATGGTCAAGGAGCGAGGAACGAGGAACGAGGAACGAGTAACAAGGAACAAGGAACAAGGAAAAAGGAATGACGAAAGAGGAACAAATATGAAATGAATCCAAGCATCATTTGATATCATTGCAAGAGAGATGAATGTAAATAATCTTGCAACGAATTAGCTATACTATCGACAAAAAAAGTTTGTCGATAGTATAGCTAATTCGTCGCAAGAATATTGTGTCTAATTTGAATGGTGTTACATGGTTTGAAAGGAGTGTAGGTCTTATATTATGGTGCAATGTAGTGTAGTATATAAGAAAAATATCTATGCCAAACCTCAAAATGGATACTACCATATCTTGTTAATAAGACAAATATTGTTTGTATGTTTCCTTTGTGGTGGCTCAAGCCCTCGCTACACATCATGCCTGACAATGAAATGTAACAATTTGACTATTGAATGATAGTTTTATGTCACCCATGGTTAAGGAAAGAACTTAATTTTCTTAGGTCCTATTTGAATCTTCTTATAATTGAGATTTGTTACATAGTCCTTGAAAAAATACAAAAGAATTATGTAGCAGATATTAATTTGGTCTTTGTGTGGGACATTTTATACCATTAGTATGTTTTGTACAAAAATAATGCGTCTTGGGGACTACATTATGGTCAAGGAATGAGGAAAAAGTAAAAAATAACAAGGAACGAGGAACGAGGAAAATAGAACAAGGAACAAGGAACGAAAATTGTACGAGGACTAGACACCGACAACAGTGACCTGTGAATGGGGCCAACGTTGAAATTTTTTCAAATAGTTTCTGTATGCATTGAAATTTTTCATGGATAGAATATTGGCATGGATTAATGATATGGGAGGGTTTCTGGACTCAAATTTGAGTGACACACCCACTTTCTTCCATCATCAATTCATCATGTAAACCATAAACCCTAATTTTCTTTCAAAGTACATAATTTTGTTGACACAAGTTTTAAGTTTTAGTCAGTATTTCTAATTCATTTTTCTTTCAGGTTCTACATTAATGTATATACAATGTATCTATGTCACATTTTTGATGAAAAATCCCTCTTTTTCGTTGACTGCTTAATCAACACCATAAAAATACTAGAGGCGGGCAACAGTGACATGTGAATGGGGCCAACGTTGAAATGTTTTCAAACTATATCTGTATGCATTGAAATTTAACATGGATAGACTATTCTCATGCCTTAATGATATGGGAGGGTTTTTGGACTCAAATTTCACTCACACACCCAATTTCTTCCATCATCAATTCATCTTGGAAACCATAAACCCTATTTTTCATATGTTCTAGTAGATATGTTAATGATTCCAAGTTTCGTATTTGTATTTGACTAAAGGTCCATCTAGCTTGCAAAGTATCAAATTGAGATTTCAAGTTGATAAACCAAATATGAAATGAATCCAAGAATCATTTGATATCGTCGCAAGAGAGACGAATGTAAATAATCTTGTGAATAATTAGCTATACTATCGACGAAAAAAGTTCGTCGATAATATAGCTAATTCGTCGCAATAATATTGTGTCTAATTTGAATGGTGTTACATGGTTTGTAAGGAGTGTAGGGATTATATTATGGTGTAATGTAGTGTATACTATAAGAACAATCTCTATGCCAAACCTCAAAATGGACAGTACCATATCTTGTTCATAAGACAAATATTCTTTGTATGTTTCGTTTATGGTGGCTCAAGCCCTCGCTACACATGATGTCGGACAATGAAATGTAACAATTTGACTATTGAATGATATTTTTATGTCACCCATGGTTAAGGAAATAAATTAAGGTTCTTAGGTCCTATTTGAATCTTCTTAGAATTGAGATTCGTTACATAGTCCTTGAAAAAATACAAAAGACTTATGTAGCGGATATTAATTTGGTCTTTGTGTGGGAGATTTTATGCCATTAGTATGTTTTGTACAAAAATAATGGATCTTGGGGACTACACCATGGTCAAGGAACAAGGAACGAGGAATGAGGAATGACGAACACAGAACAAGGAATAAGGAATGAAAATTGTACGAGGACTAGAGTCTAGACACCAGCAACAGTGACCTGTGAATGGGGCCAACGTTGAAATTTTTTCAAACAGTGTCTGTATGCACTAATTTTTCATGGATAGAGTATCTGTCATGGATAGACTATTCATGTTATGATCAACAACCACATTTGACCGAAGATAATGTATCACCTTTAGTGGATCATACATATATAGTCTATCCCTACTAGTTAGTTGGAAAATCCTCCTTCACAATTGAATTATGTGGCCACTTCCAACATTGTTTTATTATAAACTCCCATAAATAATGAGCCTTTGACTCATTTTCATGACTTAGGGAGATAGATTAAAACTAGAAATTTATCCTTAAGGAAAGTGGCCTCTTTATAAAATTCCCATATTCTGAATATCTAGAAACCCAAGAATGGAAAGCGGCTTTATTAAATACTTATGGAAAGTAGTCTCATGTGAGAAATTGATCATCAAACATTTCTAAGAGGGTAGTTATCAATTCATCCAACATTATAAGCCTTTGATCACATACCCATTATTCCTTTTGCATCGAATTTCTTGGGACTACATCAACACAAGTTTGCATAGACACCTTTCTTTCCTTTGTTATAATTCCTTGAGTTGAAAAAACAATTTGCAATGATTAACAAACACATTTCCAATGTTCCCCTAGTCAATGATTCTAATGTTTTTTATTTTGAGGGCCTTAATATGCTTAAAAAATTCCTTGGAAGTCAGAGGTTTGAAAAATCTCATAGTAGGCTTCTCACGTGTCTTAAGCCAATGGAACCCAACTTTGATTTGGGACCCCCTTATTTTATATGTCTCATCAACCTTTAGTGTTTGTCATTTTTTGGTCATTTTTTATTAGCTGAAGGGATAAGATGAGGCATTATTGAAACTTCCTTGAGTTATTAAAATTTCATATTCTATCATGGTGAAATAAGAAGAATAAGTTATGCTCTATCTAATATTTTCAAAACCTACTTGTTTGATTTTTTGGAATATACCAACTGAACCAAAGCCCCGGTGAATTTTTTGACATAATTTGGCCAAATTACTTAAAGTGATGAATCAATTTTAAACCTAGTAAATCTAACTCTTATAAACACAAAAATTAATTCCATAAGAAAAATATCTTACTCTCTAAACTGTTAGGGTCCTATGATATAGTAATCTGGTCTCCAGTTATGTATTTGGAAATTTTCCCTGAATCATTTTGAGAGTGTCTTCATGTTAAGAAAATTAGAGTAAATGGTCCAGTGGTGTATCTTATGTTTCAAAAATGTGTCCAGGTATATCCAAAGTTGGCAAATGATGTTTTGAGCTCTCAAATGCAAAAGTGTCAAAGATTAGCTTTCGACAGCTAAGGGTCAGTTTTCAATGTGTTATAAGTTGTCGAAAGCTATCAATTTCGTCAGCTAAAAAGGTAGGCACTGGGTGTTATTAGCTACCAAAAACATAGAGTCTTCTAATGGTTAGATTGTCCCATCAGACTCTCAAATTTCCACCAGTACACATGTCATGATGATCTTAAGTGCTGCCGAAATTAACTAGAATTAGATCATGATACAATCTGGGCAAGTGATGTATGTCTGATATGATTATTTGGTGAAATCTATTAAACCCTAATATAGTTGATCCATTTTCTTTGTTTCCAACTAAGATCACCATAAACTCACATCATTCATTTTTTACCTAATCTATCACGTGATTTTCTGTCCTAGTTGAATGATCCAGACATCATTATGATTTGAGTTTCATTATTTATTAAGGATTTGTTCTAACAGATTGTCATTCAAACCTTTTTCCCCATATTACACATTTTTCCTCTGCTCTAGCTTCAATCTGTCCTCTATCAGCGCCCATGTGTCTCCCCAAGCCTGATTTTATTGTATTGCAGGTGTTGACAATTGGTTTTGTTGATGAAGAAGGGAAGGGCTCTGCTTAGGAAAGAGCTTAATGATATAACATATCTGGAATCTCACCCAGATATTTGCCAGATGTTTAGAAATGTTGGATGCTACAAGTACTATGAGAAACTACAAGGTTTTCACCAAGGAGTGGTTGAGGCATTTGCCTTAACCTTTGATGGAGCCAAGGCCAAAGTGGGAACAATTGAATTACAAATTGATGAAGACATTGTTGCAGCAGCAACAAAGGTACCTAGGACTGGTGAAAGATGGTTTAAAACAACCATTACTAAATACATCGAGTTCAAGTCTTATCTCAAGCCTGAACACAAATGTATTATCTAGAAGAAAGATATCCCTAGATCCTACTTGGAAGAAAAATGGCAACACTTGCTCAAAGCAATCTAGGTATATATTACATGTGAAGGTAGATATGGTAGAGTGATGTTCTACCATTTCAATCTCGTGAACCATTTCATAGGTAGATTTCCTTTTAATCTTCCCTTATACCTTAATAGAAGTTTGACAAAAATGACACACCAAGTCTAGGCCAAACCGAGAAAGGTGCAGGGTAGGATTTTCCATCATAGCCTTATAAAACTCATAGTGCTTGAAGAATTGCAGAAGAGTGGTAAGAATTGGGAGCATCTTCTCTTCCGGGGTGAATTTGAACCAGAACCCCAGCCTAAGGACAAAAATAAGACCTCATCCAATAAATATTCAACACCACAGAGTAGTAAGAGGAAAAGAAGAGCCATTTCCCTAGTAATTGCAAAGGAGCCAACCTCTTCTTCTAAGTCCAAGAGAGACAAAAAGATGCTTGATTTCAGCCAAGCTACAGAAGGGAAAACTAGTGCCTCTGATAAAAATGTCTTCAATCTGCTGTATACAAATTCAGAGGAGGAGGTAGATCTTATAGAAGAAGAGGCGCTTGAGCAAACAGTTCCTGAAGAAACAACGCATGGAGTCCAAAGTTCTGAGCATGAAGCCCCTGATTTTCAAACTACTGAAGAAGCACCTTTCCCACCTGATGCTCAAGCTCTGGAGGCCCCTGAAGCATCAACAAGAAAACACAGTAAGTCAACATCAAAGAAGATCAAAAAGATTGAGGAATAAGTCATGGAGCTTAGGTTACTGCAAAAAGTGGTCAAATCCCAAAATGAGACCATCACAAGGACATCATTAGAGGTAAAAGACTGTTTTCAAAGACTAGCTAAAATGCATGTTAAATTGGAAAAGAAGAACAAAAGGTTGCTTAAAAAAAACAAGAAGTTGCACAAGGTATCTAGATGTTTGAAGGTGAAACTAATGCTCAAATATGCAAAGCCTATAACTCATCCATGCCTGGAAAATTTAGTAGAGGTTGCAGAGAACTTGAATGAGTAACCTTGAAGTTCGAATGACTGAAGGAATTTAAATTTTGAATTTTTAATGAAGATTTTCAAAGCCTGTGGTTTCGACAGTTTGCATGGGTTTCAAAAGGTGTTGTTAGCTATCGAAAGTTCCACTTTCAGCAGCTTACCCTCACGATTTTACCCTTCTAATCCACCGAAAGCGCAAGAACTGACAGAATACTCATTTTGTTTTTCTCAGATCGAGGATTTTGTTTCCAGATCATGTGGGAATGGTTTTTAACAAAATATAAGAATTACAGGAATACAGGTCATCATCCCTTTCCATCTTTTGGGGCAGATGATTGTTGAAAGATTGGTGTTGTCATTGATGTCAACCCTAGTCATGGGTTTTTGACCGCAAGATTGATAAAGGTATTTGGACATGAAGGACAATTCACATGAATATATAACACCCATGAATGGATAGTATACATCATGTTGTTTCCAGTGGTATGTGGCATGTCACGTTGAACCTCATGGTTGAGGAGAAATGAATTTTTGAAGATGACAAAATGAATTGAAGAAGGAAGTACATGTAGGCCCTAAAGATAATTAAAGAAAAGAATTACAAAATAAGAAAGTGTCAGGTCGGCCCTAATTTTAAAAGGAAGTGACATAAATGGTATAAATAAACATCATTATACATTCATTTGATACAAGTCAAATTTCAGAGGAAATAAGAAGCGAACGAAGGCCGGATTTCAAGGGAGGATGAAGTCTTTTGGTGATGTGTTCTAAGGTGTTCCGGGTAAAAAAGACATAACTTCTTCATACATAATCCAAATGAAGTGGGACCACTTCCATTCGAAAGAGTAAGGACTTTAGTTTCTTGTGTACGAGCTTCAGAATCAGATGTTAAATATTTAGCCCGGGGCATGATGTACAAGTTGGGTCTTCTGAATAAACCAGAATTGAATAAAGTCTACCATTCTTTCTATAACTTCATTTTGGGGAGGATTCGAGTGAAACTTGGAGAAGTTTCAGAGAATACATTGAGTAATATTATCTACAGGATCATATTATTCCAAGAATTGAAGAATTGTAGAAATTGAAGAAGTCTCAGGAAGCATTATCAGGTTTTATGTGATGGTTGGTTGATGGTCATGATTTAATGTAAAGTTTTATTATCTCTCATATATTCTTGGGTGGAAGGAAGGGTCAAGGATGGAGAGTTCAACTCTCTCTTGATATTGGAGGATTGTACCTTCCTCTTGGAGGTTTATCCCTCCCTTTACATTTGGAAGTTGTAGCTACCCTTGGGAGTCATTACTTCCCTTGAACAAAAACTATTGATTATTTCTCATATATTGTGCATGGTGTATTGTGGTGTATTGGTGTAACTCTTATACTATTGTTCATTTCTCATTGGATATAATTGAATGG
>SNQJ01S0084869.1:64284-81259 GCA_010110895.2 Picea sitchensis
ACCTAAATTGTTATACTTCAAATATGACCAACTTGATTATTAGTTAATTTTATTTTTTAGTCATAAAAAGAAATTTCAAGAGAGAGAAGAGAGAGAATGTGGAGAGTCACTTAGGATACCAAGGGTCACTTGGTAGGTGAAAAATCATTTGGAAGGTCTAAGAGTCTCCCTATTTTGTATAAAGGAAAATCATGTACACATTTGTAGGGGTATTTTTCTTTGTAATGTAAGTTATCTTCTTATGTGAATACAGAAGACATTATCAGCCAAGTTCTTTATGTTTTTTAGATATATGATTGGTTGTGGGATATTCTATACTCTCCTAGGTATCTTGGTGCTTGTGGGTTGTAACATTGTATCATGTGGATTATTTACTTTTTTCTTTCTTATCACTCACTTATCTTTCACATGCTAACAACTTCATGTGAAGAAACTGTGCTTTTGGTGATTTGTAGGCTATCCTTAGTCCTTGGGGTTTTCCCTAGGAGTTTTGTATAAATGAAAATTGGTGGACTATTCTCCTGATGTTTTGTAATTATCCCTTTGTTTTACATCAAAGTTGACATGAACTAGGCAGGCTATGGGTGATTTGTAGTCTATTCTAGATTCTTAGAGTTTTCCTTGGGTTTGGTGTTTATTTCATAGTTGGTGGACTATTCTACCTACTCTTTGTACCTATATTTTTGTTTCATGTCGATTAGTTATTAAAATCACTCCCACATGATTAGAGTATTTTTCATTTAATTTGCAATTTTTCTTGCTTGATAGTTGCATTTATTTATTTAATAAGAAACCAGATTATGACAATTGAGCTATAACCAAAGGTTTCACCATTTTTAATAGTGGAAGGTCTAATTGGTCCCTTTTTCCTAGTGAACCTATGAGGTTGTCATAGAACATTTTCCCATGCCAACATTTTGGTTCTAGAAGAAGAGTGGATGACAAGGTAGCTTGTGTAGAGATACATGTTGTTTGCATTTATTGCTCATGCTCTACTCCAAATAATTGCATGGGATTCCAATACTACATCGGGATTGCAAGGGCCTTTATATGA
Organism: Picea sitchensis; assembly: GCA_010110895.2. NCBI lineage: Eukaryota > Viridiplantae > Streptophyta > Pinopsida > Pinales > Pinaceae > Picea > Picea sitchensis. The sequence continues at coordinate 65,339 of SNQJ01S0084869.1, forward strand.
ACTCCCAAGAATGGTAGAAAATCTCTTGACGAAGTTTAATGGTGAAGGAAACACTACCACATTTTAGCATATTATAAATTAAGAATGCAAGATTATGTTTACGTAACATTGTTCATGAAGATGTTTTTTGCAGGTTCTTTCCATTCAATTTCGAAGGAAAAGTGTGGGATTGGTATAATGTCGGACCAATTTGAACAATCCATAGTTGGTTTTAATTCAAAAAAACATTAAAAAATTCTTATGGTGAATCTTATCATGTGGCTGAAATTGTAGGAGTTTTGTGCAATGTACATGGAAGATGTGGAGTCCATCTAATATTTCAACACAAGATATAAGCTTCCACCTCATGAAATGTTTTATGAGTTTAATGTGCAAGCTCTTCTATAAACTATATCCATTTTCACTTTGTAGAAGGGAATACTCAGCTTGTGAAGAAGTACAAATCCTTGAGAAATATTTGGAGTATCCTCTGAATTTGCCTCCTTTTCTCAAATCTAATAATACGTATAATTAAAGTAACTCATTTCAATCAAATATAGCTGAAATTGAAAATGTGTTTTTTTCCATCCTAATACATACCTATTGAAAGTTCTTTTATAACATATTGTATTTGTAGATGATCCCTTGCTAAGTTGAAATCCTGCAATAGGTTTTGAACTTAGCCTCGTTGTTACTTTTTATTGCACATGTAACCAAAGTATGCCAATTCCAAGTGCGCACTTTGGTTGTCTTGGATGACACCATCATTTATTATCGATCCGTATGAAGCACCATCAAAGTGTAGGTTATGCCAAGTAGGTTTTGGTGTTTGCTAGTATATTGATGATGTCTTAGTGGTGCTTTTATCATTGTCATTAGAAAATTGTTAGGATGGGTTTACTAATATTTATAATAACCATATTTGGTGAAGGGGATAAAAATCCTAGGATGTATTGCTTCAAGGATTTATAAGGAAAATTTATACCACAATGAATTAAGGGTTCCACTTGTGTTAGTTATGGTAGGTTTTGAATCATTCATTGCTAAATCACAATTTAATTGATTCAAATAAACAATCTTAAAAAGAACATGAATTAAGCCTTACAAGTAAGCCTCCCTCTTAACACATATATCTCTTTTTCTATCCAACATTATTTTGGCTCATTTAATTATTTTATTATATGAGGTATCACACAAAAGTATGATGGATATATATTTCTATTTCATTGAGATTTTTATCCTCTTGATTAAGTTGTTAGGTCAATGTTTTACTAAATTAGTTATAGAGAAGTATTCCCATACAATAAAAAAGGATATTTCAAGTTCAACATGTGGTAAATTAGAGGCTACTAAATTATAGAAGAAGGATAAATGTTAAATTATTTTGACCTTTTGTGATTTTCCCTCACTAGATTCTATCTAGGCAATCTTTGTTGAAATTGCAATTTTGAATTGATGAATTTGTTGTTTTTACTAGAAAAATGGATTCAACACCCTTGAATACCCCTACTACACTTGGATTATGTAATGTTAGTTTTTGATATCTACGATTTCATCAATCCAAAATGATTCCTTCCATATTTTGAAGCCAAAAGTTTCAATTTCTCCTCTCATTATTTTGAATAGTTGCAAAAGGGTGACCTCGTTAGACATATAGATTACACCATGTCATATATCCTTGCATTTTTTAGTTCTCTTTCAAATATCAACTTGTATGCTTTCAATGACTAGAGATAATATAACTAGAAAGCTCCTTTTGGTCTTTTAATAGAGGTCAACCAATGGAAATGGAATTGGAACTTGATCAAAGTATTAGGTGAAGTCCATGAGATATGAACATTGACCAAAGGTAAAACTCCTCACTCTCCAATCCTAGTCTCAAACTCATTGTAATATCCAAATTTAATTCTCTTGCTAAAAAAAAAGGTGTTTATATACATAGTATATAATTAAATAATATCCCATGTTAAATAAGTTTGGTTAGTTTATGGGTAAAGAAAGTGTGTTGTGATTCTCAACAAAGATTGAAGATTTGTTTGGTTGGTAGGTAAAGAGGGGATGTTTTGATCCCCCCTGCAACATGCCATTTAAAAACATGTTTGTTTGTCGTGGATAATTCACCCTCCAACATGTAGTTTAAAAATTAAGATGGATCATCGTTCTATGACATTGATTTTTTTCCCAAATGTGAACTATTTGCCATGTAGTCATAAAAGATAATGTTATAAAGGTAAGTTTGCAAGGAAATTAGCCTTGTGTATAAATCATTAAACAAAGAAGAAGACAATGGCCTTGCCCAACTAGATTCCCACAAGCTTTGTAATTAGAACAATATTTCTAAATATTCCCAATAAATGGAATGGCCCTTAATTTTAAAAATTCCCCCAATAAACCCTTAATTTTAAATATTCCCACAAGATTGCTCAAAAATAAAATTTTATTTATTTTGCCCAAAAATCAATTTTTAATTTTTTTTTTTAAATAAATAGTTTTCATCGCAATTTCGACACACAACAAAAATCCTGTGACGAATTTTCTATATAAACCAAGAAAATATGTCGTCGCAATTTCAACGCACAATAAAAATCCTGCGAATTTTTTTTTATATAAACCAAGAAAATTTGTCGTCGCAATTTTGATGCACAATAAAAATCCTGCGAAAAATTTGCTATATAAACCAAGAAAAGTTGTCGTTGCAATTTAAATGCATAACAAAAATCCTACGAATTTTTTTCTATATAAACCAAGAAAAGTTGTCGTCGCAATTTCGACGACAATAAAAATCGTGTGATGAATTTGCTATATAGACCATGAAAGTGGTTGTCGCAATTGCGATGCATAATAGAAATCCTGCGATGAATTTGCTATATAAACCACAAAATTTGTATAGTGAAATCGTCATTATATACCATGTTTTCGTCGCAATACCGAAAAACATTTGGTTTCACTTAATTTTCCTATATTGTCGAGTGTGCGACGATTTCCCTACTGTGTTGCTCTTTCGACGATTTCGTCACTTAGTCGTATTGGCGACAATATTTATTTTTTTGTCGCAATTGTGAGAAGTTCACTATGGTCATCGCTCTTGCGACATTAATTCAAGTTCGTCGAAATTTCCACATCACATGAAATGAAGTTTGAGAGACTCAAGATTCCTTGCAATATCCACGACATAACGTTGCAAGAGCGTCGAAATAGTTGTCGCAAAATGACCCAAATTTTATTTATTTTTCCCAAAAATAATTTTCTTATTTTTTTTTTTAAATAAATAGTTTTCGTCGCAATTTCGATGCAAAACAGAAATCCTGCGACGAATTTTCTATATAAACCAAGAAAATTTGTCGTCGCAATTTCGACGCACAATAAAACTCCTGTGACAAATATTCTATATAAACCAAGAAAAGTTGTCATCGCAATTTCGACACACAATAAAAATCCTGCGACAAATTTGCTATATAAACCAAGAAAAGTTGTTGTCGCAATTTCGACGCACAATAAAAATCTTGCGACAAATTTGCTATATAATCCAAGGAAATTTGTCGTCGCAATTTTGACGACAATAAAAATCATGCGACGAATTTGCTATATAGACCACGAAAGTGGTCATTGCAATTACGACGCACAATAGAAATACTACGATGAATTTTCTATATAAACCACAAAATTTGTATAGCGAAATTGTCGCTATATACCATGTTGTCGTCACAATAGCGAAGAACATTTGGTTCCACTTACTTTACCTATATTCTTGAGTGTGCGATGATTTCCCTACTGTGTCTCTCTTTTGACAATTTTGTCACTTAGTCGTATTGGCGACGATATTTCATCTTTTGTCAAAATTGTGAGAAGTTTCCTATGGTCATTGCTCTTGCAACGTTAATTCAGGTTCGTCCAAATTGCCACATCACATGAAACAACGTTTGAGAGAATCAAGATTCGTCGCAATATCCATGACATAATATCGCAAGAGAATCGAAATAGCCATCGCAAAATGACCCAAATTTGCTAGTGGATTAGTATCGAGGAGGCACCATGGGATGACAACCACCATCGTTCATCCTTTATTCCCAGTTTGAATGAAATCCAGAAATATATTTCATCTATATTTCCTAGCAATATTGTCTACTCCCCCCAATATCCAATACTCACTCAAGATACCATCTCTAAGGGGAATTTGGGAAATATCTCTCACACGATTATTGTTGACATATCCATTAAAGAAGGTGTTGTGGAAAACATACAACTAGGTTCCAATTGTTCAGCTAAAGAAGTTGAAACTTATACCGCCTTGTTTAAATAATTTTACAACATCTTCGCCTGGAGATACAAAGAAATTCCAGGGATCGATCCATCGATCATTGTGCATGAAATAAAAAATTACCCAAGACTTAAACTTTTGAGAGAGAAACTTTGCCCGGTTCATCCTAAAAAAACCGTGGCAATCAAGGAAGAAGTCGAAAAATTATTAAAATATAGTTGTATTTATCTCGTCTCTCTGAACGAATGGGTTATCAACATCATTTCAGTCGCCAAGAAACAAGGGGAAATCCATGTTTGTGTTGATTATCGGGATCTCAATAAGGCTTTTCCAAAGGACAATTACCCTACACCCTTTATCGATAATTGCATCGGAAGCGTCATTTTGTGTTTTATCAATGGATTTTCTGGATATAACCAGATCGACATTTTATTGGCTGATCAAAACAAAACAACATTCATCTTCCCATGGGGGACTTTCACCTATTGCAAATTACCTTTTTTCCTTAAAAACGTTGGAGCCACTTTTTAGCGGGCTATGTCATATGCATTCCATGACATCAAACAGATCATTGAACCTTATCTCAATGAATTACCAGCTCACTTGACCCATCGACGAGACCATATTGGTAACCTATGATTCATCTCTCTTCGATGCATTTTTTACAATATACATTTGAAACCCCATAAATGCAATTTCGTTGTTGAATCACGGAGACTCCTCGGATTCGTAGTCTCCAAATATGGGGTTAGTGTCGATCTATTAAAAGTCAAATCCATTCTCGCTTTACCCCCTCCCAATAACCTTACCCAACTGTAAAGTTTGCAAGGGAAGTTAAACTTTCTTCGTCGTTTTATTTGCAATTACGCTGAAATCACTAAAGGATTCATGATATTGCTACAGAAAGATGCCCCTTTCACTGGGATGCAACTGCTCAACACTCATTTTATGCTCTTAAGCATGCTTTATTGAACACACCTCTTTTGCACCCACCAAATTATGCGAAAGATTATATCCTTTATTTGGTTTCCTCTACTTCCATTATTTCTATGGTATTAGTACAAGAGGATGACGACGACACCAAACATGTGATCTACAATTTTAATAAGAGTCTATCAGGTCTCGAACTCCAATATTCACATGTCGAAAAGTTTGCTTTGGAAGCAGTTATTGTCGTCCAAATATTTTTCCACTATATTTTGTTCCACACTACCACATTCATTACAGATTCAAACCCCATGTACCACGTCCTGACTCATCAAGTACTTGGGGGAAAATATTTGAAATGGATCATTATTCTCCAAGAATTCGATCTCGAGTTTACCAAATCCAATCCTAAAAAATCATTGGTCTTTGCAGACTTAATTTGTGATCTTCCCCATACTAATGAGAATACTCATCCCATTGATTCTCTTCACGATGAATCCTTATTCCTCATTAGTACATTTGATACATGGTATGGAGGTATTCTTCTCTTTCTCCAAACCCAATTATTTTAGCCTAGCATTTCACGTGATGAACAACGTCGCATTAGAAACTATTCAAAGAACTACCTTATCATTAGTGACACCTTGTACCGCCATGGAATTGATATTTCCGTACGACATTGCTTAACCCATGAATAGGCTAAACAATTTTTAAATGACTGTTACCTTGGATCTTATGGCGGTCATCTTTTTGGGATGGCTACAGCCCTAAAAATTTTATGTGTCAGTTATTGTTTTCCTTCCATATTCAAACGCTGCATTGAAGTTGTTAAAAAATTCCCACCTTGTCAGACATTTCATAAGAAAGCACGTACCCACCCAACTCCACTTCATCCCATTGTCATCATCGACCCCGTTTCCAAATGGGGCATCAATTTAATGCAATGTAAGCCTACCTCAACTGAGGGGCATGGTTGTATTATCATTGTGGTTGATTATTTCACTAAATGGGATGAGGCTATACCTACATTCCTTAACGATGGCCAAACTATAGAACTTTTTTTGTTCAATCACATCATCGCTCGATTCGGTGTCCAACAAGATATTGTAACTAATCATGGATCTCATTTCCAGAACCACATGATGGGTGAATTATGCACCAAGTTAGGTTTTTTCCATGAAAAATCATCCCCTTACTACCCTCAAGAAAATGGAGAATTTGAAGCCATCAACAAAGTCCCGAAAACCATGCTTTAATGCATGGTGTGAGTGAACAAAACCTCTTGGAATTTTCAACTCTTCTCTACACTCTGGGCTTATCGAACTTCATTTAAAACCAAAACTAGATTTACACCCTTCCAGTTGGTATACAGGATAGAAGTGGTATTATCAATCGAATGTGAGATTCCCTCTTTAACACTCACTATAGAACTCCTACCCCATACTTTTCTTGAAGAGGAAAGATTCTTATATCTAACCAAGATGGATGAAACACATATCAATGTTTCTCTCATCAATGAGACATACCATAAATGCATCAAAACTCAATATGATAAATCCATCCGACCTCGCACTTTCGTAGAAGGAGATCTAGTCCTGGTCTATGATCAATACCATGAAAAACTGGGGGAAAGAAAGTTAGAACCCATGTGGCACGGGCCATACATCATAAAATATGTGCTACAGAGAGGAGCCTACGAGTTATTATACTACGATGGAATATCTCTCGGTGAGCCCCAAAATGGGATTTACCTCAAGAAGTACTATGCATAGAATATATCGCATATGTGTGTTGTACATTATTGTACTATATACTTTTGACATGATGTTCCTTTTATTTTATGTGCATGAGTTTTTCCCCAGCTACTTATACTTTGGTTTGTGATCGAATGCACAAATGATATGATTCTTTCCCATCTATTTTAGGTTTGCAGGTGTCGCTAGTCGACATATCCAGAATATCACTTTTGCAGCTTGGTTCATTTACCACTCTGGAAAGTTAGTGAGCTCATGAAGAATTTCCTTGGATCTATGACCAATAATGTTGCAAAATATCATGTCATCATCAAAATTTTAACTGAATCCTCCTCTCTAGGTATATATCAATTGATTATCAACCTTTATTCTCAACTCATGGTTCATCAACTAAATCGTGAGTACGTCGTTCACAACTCATTTTTACTACGTCTCCATCTAAGGGTTCATCGTCTCGAAAGATCTTTTGAATTTCTAGAGTACCGACATATATTGAGAGAACTCAACATGATTACAAATGTTTTAGCAAATTATATGTTAGATTGGTATGTTTCACATAGATAAACATTTGGAACATAAAACATATGAATAAAAAAATCACATAAAACAAAAATACAACATAAGTAGCCACCACAATTTTTTTATATATATAGGCTTGATAGAAAATGTTTTTGTCAAAATACATCATCCAAAATTACGTAATAGGGAAAAACACGGGCCTTTATGCCCATAGAATCATCATAAAGACTAAAATTACTAGAGACTCTACTCGTCCCCCTTCCCCACGTTATTCTCTGCATAACACACTACTTCTCTTGCCACTCGACGTAGCAAATGACTGAGATATTCAGGGACCCTAATTGTATGTATCTGAAGGTGTAGGGGTACATCTCGCATCTTCATGGAGGGAACACCCATGGTCAAACCAAGGATGTTCCTCTCCACATTTCAGAGTCCTCCTACTACGACATCATGCTATGTCACTGCCTAATCATCTTTACAACGTCCTAGTGATGGAATTATTGGTGGACGTGACACACCTCTGTCTACATGATGAAAAAAAAATGACTTATATCCCTCGACGTACAACCAAAAATATATATATAAACAAAAAAAATTGTTACAAGGTTATGATCTTTCGTACCTGACACATCCCACTATATACCCTCAGGAAGCACTAAATCCGCACTGCCCCTGAATTCCACCCTAGCATATGGGAAATCCTCGATCACCACCATGTGTCTCATCCACCATGCAAAGAAATCAGTATTAAATCAAAATGTTGAGAGCTCATTCCCCAACCTAGGGGAAAGACTAGTCCACCACTCCATATGGGGCTCGATCATGGGACATGTTATCAATGCAACTTGATGTTGCATCTGTGGAACCCGCTCCAAGAAAAATGAGACTAAGAAAGATCCATACCCAAATTGTTTCTTATTTACCGTTCTACATTTGGATATCTTCTCCTTAATGTTCCTCAAAAATATCGCACTCCAATTGAATAGCCAGCGCTCTAAGCACTAAATGGCATCAGATATATGGGACCTGGAAGCGAGATGAGCATTAGTACTTCTTGCTAGTTTTTTGATTGCAAAGAGGATGGATCAAAGAGACAAATCCATCACAACGTTTATGACTATCCTCCCTCCTACCAAGCGTGACCCTAGTATGCAGTACTGGGAAACATATGCCTTTGTCGATCTAGAGTGGCTCGATGTCCAGAAAAAAGAATAGGTGCTCCTCTCCTCAAGATCCTGGTCAATATGTACACATCATCCATGTTGATCTTGAGAGTATGTGGTCCTATTCAGAGTGCTTTCTTGTCACTATCCCACAACTCGATAAAATATTCGATTAAAAGAACTTCTTTCCTCATATTTTGGAGTTTGAAGTACTTAAGCAAGCCACAATTTCATAAGGTCACCCTCACTTGAGGGTCTTGTAAAGTAGCGATGTCATCAATATCATGTTCACGTTATTTCCATTCAATCATGATTAGCTATGTGCCAACCTGAAAATTCATGAATTAATCATCATTAGCTAAGTTTTCAAAGAAATCAATGGCCTTTTTTCAGCCTAAAAATCAATTGTTTATAATTTTTTGCACCTAGCGCTCCCTTAAAGAAGAAAACAAAGTGCTAGAGCTCCCTAAATGCACATACCAAGGCATTGAAATCAATATCAGTGCTTCCCTCGATTACTTGAGGAAGAGTCTATCCAATTTGATGTTCTAGGGCTTCCCAAGGAGCCTAAGCACATAAATTAAAGGTTGAAATGAAATAAAAAAACATCGAAATAAATGTGGAAGAGGAAAGAACCAACCTGATCTGGATGGATTCGAAAACGGTCGCCCACAGGTCTTGCAATCAATGCCCAAAAAAAAACTCCAAAGAGGAAAAAACTCAAAGAGAAAAGGAGAATAGTAAAACAAAGGTGAAAATTATTTCTTGCCCTAATTTGAGATTTAATATATTCACATTTGGTCATTTTTCCTCCTTTTCACATTTTATAAAGTTTATTTTTGGGGATTTTGTCATTTTTTTAAAAGCTACTAATATGTTTTTCCCAGAACAGCTTGATCATGCAGGAATTTGAGAAAACATTCTTCGATGACCTTGTAATGCCAATGATCTTAGTATTTGTTCTTTCTCGTGATCGTAAATACATGATAATGTGACCGAGTATACTTTTATCACTTTTTCAAACTCGTAAATTTTATACGAAAAAGGAACCCCCTGAAGTTTCTATTGGTCCTTTCGTTTTGATGAATAGAAGTTGCACAAGTTATGTTGCAGCTTCATTTTGATGAACAAAAGTTGCGCAAGATGTTGAGGAGTTGGACAAAGGACGAAAGGAATAAATGGAAAGTGGTTGGAAGGACAACACAACATCAGTTTTGAAGAAAGAAATTGCAACAAGATCAAGAAGAAGAGATAACTCTTGGGTTCTCAACCAACAAACCTAGATCAAATTATATATATGGGATCAACATGATTGTAATGGATAATTAAGGGCTAGTGAAAGGCTAAGGATGAGAGACTAAATGAATGTAATGATATTGAGTCTAAGTTGGAGTCTATTTTACTCATAGTTGTTAGTTGAGTTGAATCTTGAGATCTGGGTAAGAACCAATATGTCAATGTAATAGAGTTTTTTATTACTATAGAGTTGGAAAGAGCAAGGGACGGAGATAACCTTATCTCACACTAGTTGGGGAGTATCCACTGATTACTTGTACATATGACTGAAGTTGTGAGAAGAACCTGATATATGCTAATATAATTGGAGACCCAACTTTTGAATATATCTTTTGTATTTAGTCTTCTGAATGTATTGAATGCTATGTTATATTTTATGACTTATATGCTGAAATGGTTATATATTTCTTATGAATTCCATCGCAACTTTGTTTTCTCCATTCTCTGTTAGGAAATGTTGAGGACTACAATAGGTGTAAGCTATCGTGTGCAGGTCTAATCTGAAACTTGATACTTTGGGTATCTACCTGAGTATTCTCTTTACCCTTCCCTATCCTACTCGTCTCGGTTGCACTTCGGGTGAGACTTATTTTCTCTCAGGAAGATGAAAATTCCAACACACTAGACTACTTCGGTACCTTTTGTTGGAAACTATAAGAGGACCCTGGTCTGATCACTTCTGCGTCAATGGTTTCATTTAATCTCTTTTCAGACTCTCTAAACATCAAAATATTGTCGAGTGATATTGCTTCCTTTCACACTCGATAAAAGGTTTGAAAGGGTGTCTTTTAAGTAATATTTTATCTCTTTTTCAAACCTTGGAGACTAAAATTATGAAAAAGTACTACCCTGGAGTCACCTTTAAGTTCTTTTCAGACTCTCTAAACATGAAAAACCACCGATTTTTCCTTCTATGGACTCACAAAATTACACATTGAAGGGACCATCTGGGTTTGAACCCTTACTTCTTGCAGTTCGTTAAATAAAATAAGAGGAACTTACCGAAGATGAGTTATATCGAGCATGTGTTATTCTCCTCAAGCTCGTTAAATTAAAAAGAGGTACTCATCTATCTAGATGGGGGGGAATTTGAAAGAAGTGGGTCAAATTTATTGAAAAAAAATTTAAGCAACTCTTACAGTCACCCTTGAACACGAAACTTGTTTTAACCTCCACATTGAACACTTGGATAATATGCTAAAAACTTTGTAATGAACCAATCATGTGAGTCTTTTTTCTCCTTTGACCCATCCAAATAATTCCTCGACACTTGTTGCATTATGTTTTGGTCCACTATGAGTTTAGGCTACCAAGTCTCACATCATGCCTTAGTGTTCAAGGGAATTTTTTGCCTCAACAGTCAACCATCTGCAAAGTTACCAATTTCCATACCCGTGTTATACCATGTTCACCTACTATATGTTATCACTTTCCTCTGACAAGTTTCGTGTCGACTGATGGGGAATACATCAATTCCCTCCTTCGACGAGTCTTTTCCTATCGAATTCAAGAAATTATTTGGGAAATAGACTTAGGAACACATTAGTACCTTGGGACCTACATGCCTCAATGGAAAGCCTCCTCACATTCGGCAGTGGGTATTCATTAATGACCTATGACCGATTGAGTCCATGAATGTTCGACTTCAACTCATTTTTTGCATCCGCTAGACTGTACTTTAAAAGTACCTTGAAAATCATCGACATCAATGGTGATTTGTCTCACACTTGTTAACGATATACCTCAATGACCAGTAATCAAGTGGTTTCTACCATGTTCGACATAAAAACATATATTCACATGTATAAGATTCGTACTACATCGGGATTGGGATGAAGACCCTGGGTTGAGCATTCACTTTGTTATCTGCTCTACCCAGGCTGCGAAGGAATTCATTTGAGCATGTTGATATATATGTTTTCACATAGATCCACATTGTATTGGTTTGTGGCTATGTTTTATCATCTCGTAGCTCAACTAAGTATTTTGGATGGCTACGATCAATTCATGTCATAGAGGTATGGATCCACATTGTATCTCTAGTGGCCAAACCCTTAGTCAATATCATCATGGATCTGTAGTGTATTTATTGGCAGCCATACTTTGAGTCATTTATAGTCCGAGCATAGGTATTCCTACCTCGGGAATGGAACACATATTAGCATTGTTTGATGGTTTTCTACATCAGCTACCAGGTTCTTCGACTCCATACCCTTTATTTGAATAATCTACAAATTGTTTCAGCCATCATCTTTCACCTTCTGATTTCACACTTTGGGGGGCAATCTATTACACATCAAAAATCCTCGCTTGATCAATGTCACATTCTGATTGTCGCAAGTGTCGCACTTTTGTCGCAAGTGTTGTAAGTGTCCCATTATCTTTCTGTAAGTGTCACATTACGAAAAACACCATAAAAATTCTTGATACAACTCCTAAAACATGTTAGAAGAAATAGCCCCATCATCTGACAGATGAAACAAGTGTTTTTCTATGGGAATTGCTCATCTTGGCAACTTTTGGGAAGATCGACGCTCCCCTACTCATACATAGGGAGCGCTAGAGCTCTCTATTTATCTCAGGGGGAGCATTGTAGCACTTTGTTTCTCGTTCTAAGGGAGCACCTAGTTGGTTGAGGAAATCTTGGAATAAATCCCATTTTCTTCTAAAGACAACTATGGATGGATTGAGTTGGTTTGGCTCGAATCTAACATCTGGGCTACATCTAAGGGATATATCAAAACTATTGGAGCCATATCTTCAACTAATTCCAAATATACCCAAGGTGGTTGAGCCTCTCAAAGCCTATAAATGGAGGCATTATCATGGTGAACAAGGAGGAAGAAATTAGCAAAGAATTTTTATTTTGATTGTGGATCTTTCGAGAAAGGGTCGGACGAGGAGGACTTGGAGAGGTTGTTGCAACAACATCTGAAGACTGTAAGTTTCCCTTTTGAAGTTTTCATTAATATAATTGGCCTATTTCCTTCTAGTACGTGTTTACATGTGCTTGTTTATGCTTGTCTTAATATTCATAGATCGATTGATTTTATCTAATCCATTAGAGTATCAGATAGTCGTTTGTTCCTTTTTGTCCATTGTAGTTATTTTTTGGAGCTCGTGGATTAGAGCAACTTGGAAAAACTTCGTAAGTGAGGTACATCATAATTCCCCTCCTTCTCTCTTTTTTTATGGATAAAATGAATCTATAGGAATGGTAGTGTCCAAAGGTATCTTTTTTTCTTGGTAGAGGAGTTTGTACTCCAAGGGAAAGTTCACCTATCCATAGGGGAATGTTTTTGTAACAATATCTATTGACTCCCTTTGGGACTAGTGCTATTGGTAATGGAAACTTGGAATTCACTGGTATTGTTATTGGGCATTTGTCATCCTTCCTCGAAGTTAAATAATCTCTCTAGAAAATTGTAGGTGGCGTCGAGGCTGAAGTTTCGGCCACCTCCTCGACCTCCACATCTATTGGTTGCTTCGATTTGTTATTTTCTTCTATGGATGGTCATCCCATTCTCGGTGGTGAAATTCTCTTTTTATGTTGGATTGATCGATGAGTGTTGTGTGTCTGTGCAGGTCATTTTAACTTGGCTCTAGTAACTCGGCTCTGTTTTCTCCTACTTGCATGCAAAAATGACTTAGAGTTTCCTTCCCTCTCAGTGTTTTGTGCATTCATGCCAAGCATACATGTACCATCCCGCCTTAATGTCCTTTTCAAATGTGGCATCATAGTTGGTGACTTGGTAAGTAAATTCTCCTTAATTTCCAAATCTTCCTTTTGATCCTCCTTTTGTGTTGTTGATCTTTTCATTATTTCTAGCAGCTTTTATGATTTAAATCTTATACAACTCGTTTATGACCTGTCCCTCCAAGTGTCTAATCTATCGTTTCCGTGCTTTATTGTTGTTAACGATCTTGTCGTGGCCAACCTGTGCAGTGGATCTTTTTTCTTCCATTCGTACACTTCACATTCGGTCTCGTCCATATATTATATTTGAACTTGGCATAGTGTTATCGTCGTATGTGATTCCAGGTCGGTTTCACAAGCTCTGATACCTTGGTATTTCAACACTCTTTTTATTTTTCCTATCGCTACTTTTTGTTTCTTTTCTTTCCTTTTTCTACTTTTTTTTTTGTTTTTCTTGCTTCGATGTTACACTTACTATAATACAAGGTTCATAGCACAACCCATATTACTACGCAGACTATTGAATGTCTCTATAGAGTTTCATCTAACTTATGTTCACCATTCCTTCCAAGATTTTTCCATCCAATATTGCCAACCTCACAACACCTGTGTTGGTTATATGTTGAATCACATATGGACCTAAATAGTGCATGCGAAACTTCCCTGGATGTTGTAAATACTTGATTTCATAGATTAATACCAAATTTCTGACTTGCAATCTCTTTGGTTTAATGTGGTGATTGTGCCAAGCCTTCTCTCTAGGTTTTTGGACCTACTAATGGAATCCTGCAATAAATTGGTCCTCCTTAAGTTGAACTAACTACACCAATCTCTCCTATATTGCGCCAGTATTAGAGAGCTTATTGATTTCTTCAATGCATAGGCTAGGTATAACAAAATCCATTGGCATCACTGCTTCATGTCCATATACCAATCAGAACAGTGTTTGCCCTGTTAGATTCTTACTTATAGTTATGTATGCCCATGGTACTATAGGGATTCATAAGTCCAAATCATCTCTTCCTACATTTTCATATTTTTGTCAAATCATTCTCCAATATCTTATTAAAATATTCCAATGTGCCATTGTCTTGAGGGTGATATGGTGTACTATTTTGATGATGAATCGAAACTCCTCAGTCAGTGCAGAAATTGTTATGTTTATAAAGTGTGTACCTTGATCACTAAGTAATATGCATGGACATTCAAACCTCATGACTACATTCTCAAATATAAACCATGCAACAGTCTCTACAGTACAATCAGTAACTGGTTTTTCTTCCACCCACCTTGTCAACTATTATATTGCAGTGATGATGTATCGTGCCCCTGATATCCTTGCTTGTGGAGTGATTGGTCATACAAAGTAAATGGACCACTTATTAAATGATTTTAGAGTAATATATGGATTTAATGACATTTCATCTCTCCTATATGGTTTTCCCACTCTTTGACATACATTGCAGGAATGACAATATTCTTTCACATCTGTGTGCAATGTAGGCCACCAAATCCTTGCGTGTAAAATATTTTGTTTCATTTATTTTCCACTGTAATGTCCTCCAACAATTCCATCATGTCCTTCCCCTAATATAATCGACCTTTTATTTTCTATTACACAATGACTCAATATTCCATATTCCCCTAACTTATACAAGTTCCCTGCAATCAACTGATAATTTTCTTCACTCACCACCAATTACTTCTTTTGTGAAACTGTCATATCGGTAGGGGCCATGCATGTACTTAGAAATTCCACAATTTCCACAAAGTAATCATCCACTGCAAATAACTGCACATATGGGAAATTATCATCTAAATTACTTGCATCCTCTCCTATCAATATGTGTGAGAGATGATTGTAAAGACCGTCATTTAATTTAAACAACCATTAATTTAGAACAGAACAGTAAATTTAAAATTCACTCAAAATTCACTTAATCTGGCACATTCAATCCAATATTTCAATAAATAAAATTTACTAACAATTTACATACCTCACTCTGATGCTATCCACCCCTTGATGCTATCTACTGCTTGAACCTGACGTTACTCCTTAGGACACCCCAAAACCAACCACCCTACCGACTAGTACGCCTAGCCCTAGGACATCAATGGATGTCCTAGCCCTCCGAGCCCAAAACCTCTTCAGCCCCCTCAGTGCACTGTAAATCCCACTGTAGATTTCACTCTCCAATCCTCCAAGCTTCCCCTCTCGTAGAATTCCCTTATCCCCGTCTCCTAGAATGAATGAATGAATGACCCCCCTCCATAATCCTTCTCCACCTCCCTTATTCCTCCTTCACCACCCTCGCACATTCACTC